>JAULKM010094831.1:0-11116 GCA_032355605.1 Rubia tinctorum
CTGTGGACGACCCCGACTTGCCAAACTATCTACTTAGTTGTATTTAGTAAGCATATTGGGCTTATAAATGTATTTTTTAGAGGTACGGCGACGACCTCCCAGGTCTCTACAAGGAGCATCCTTACCTTTAAGCGCTTTGTTTGCAAAGAAGAGTGAATATCCATTCACAGCACAAACTGAATCCTTGGCCCTTTCCTTAGTTTTGGGAGGTGGTTGAGGGTGTTTTACATCCTTACCATAACCCGCAACCCGTTGCATGTTACTAAGCATAGAAAAACAATCCAAAACAGACAAATCATCACTAACATAATACAAGGCCATAGTTTCATCAACATGCTCATCACAGTTAAAGTGCATGGGAGGGATTCTCTTATCACTCTCATTATAATAAAAAAATCTCATTAAGCATGCTATCATTCTCATTATCATCAAGAGTCACATCAAGGAAATTATCATTATCCGTCATGCAAGAGTCATCAATTCGAACATCTTCTTCACACAAGGTTATGCCTTTACAAATAAGAGAAAGATTATGCGAATCATGCTTAGACTTGTAAATATCAGAACCAACTCTATCCATGTCATCCTATAAGGTTAGTGTTCCCGAATGAACATCGATCTTAGTCCTTAATGTTTTAAGAAAATGTCTCCCCGATAAAATTGAGGGTGCACCACCATCGTGTGCTACATCAAGGACATAGAAGTCCACCAGAAACACCAAATTGACCACTCAGACCATCACATCCTTCACTAGTCCACGAGGACTAGCTTAGGAGTGATCTGCCATTTGGACAATTACCATAGTATCCTTAAGTTCACCTATTTCTTGCTTCTCATAAATGCATGAAGGAATGATATTAATAGATGCTCCTAGATCAATCATAGCATTTTTTACCAATTTACCACCTAAATAAATAGGAATTGAAAACATGTCGGGGTCATCACATTTTTAGGCAATTTCATATGATTAAGAGTGACGACTCCCCCTAGTTTCACTTTTCCAATTTTCTTAAGGGGTTTATTCATCTTTCTTGTACATGCGACTTTCAAAAAATTTGCATATGAGGGAACATGTTCAATCAATTCTACGATCGGGACACTAACCTCCACCTTCTCAAAGATGTTTCGGATATGATCATCATTGGTTGTCACATTCTACCTTCTCCTAAGTGCAATAGGGAAAGACGAGGGAAGATTAACCCTTGCTTCGGATATTGGAAGCTCCTTTAAGGTTTCCTCCACAGCCAATTTTTGCTCCTCCAAGTTGATTTTGTTGTTGTCCACGATCAAATCATCCTCTTTTAGGAATTCCTTCTCAAGCTCGCACACCTCTTTCCCGCTTCTCAACTTCAAAGCACTCACATTCCTTGGATTAATATTCGGTTGGGAAGGAAGTTTACCAAACTTTTTGGCCTCAAGTCGACTTACTGAGGTGACAAGTTTCCTGACTTAATGCTTGAGAATGGCCTAGTCCCGAGATCTTCAATCTCTCACCTTGTACGCTCTGCAAAGATGTTGTGTTTCTTGGCCAATTGAGAGATTGCTTTAAGAATTTCCTCTTGGTCAGACTTGTAAAGTGAGGTGTTGTTTTCAGAAGGCCCTTCTCCCCTCTGATATTGAGGTGGAGCTTGTCCGCCTCGGTTGTAACCTTTCATTTGGTTCTTCTCTTGCCAACAGATGTTTGGGTGATCACGGCACCTTAGGTTTAAGGTGTTTGCATAGGGAAGTTGCATTTATCCTTCTTGGTTCTCACGAAACCCTTGTTGTTTCCCCCTAGCAAACTGTGGCCTATTTCCACCATGGTTGAAATCTAACGCCTTAACTTCCTCAAAGTCCTCCACCACTTGCGGGTACACATTCGTGTGATGATCAAGATTAAAAACACCATACTTTTCTTGTTTGACTCCCCTTTTCATGAACTCTTTCATCATGGAGGCAAGATCTTAGACTTTCTCCTCAAACTTCGGGGATTTAGATCTTTACCCTAGACCTTGTACCAAATTTCCTTGTTCCGTTTGACATCTCCTCAAAGAGTGCCATTGCTTCCCTTGGCCTCTTGTTGGATATCAAACCGTTGCAAGCGGCGTTCACCATACGCATGTCATCATCGCATAATCCTTCAAAGAAATAGTAAAAAAAAAGTCCCCCTCCTTGAATGGATGATACGGACAACTAGCCAACAATCTCTTGAATATTTCCCAATACTCGTAGAGGGACTCATTAGGAAAATGAAAGATGTTGGAAATTTGCTTCTTCAACCCCGTAGACTTTGAAGCTGGGAAGTATTTCTCGAGATATTTACACATCATATCCATCCATGAGATAATACAACCGGGCAGTAAATAGCACAACAATTCTTTGGCCTAATCCCGAAGTGAGAAGGGAAACACTCTTAGATTGTAGTCTTCCTCTGAAACACCCCCTAGCTTCATGTTGGCACAAACTAGGTGGAACTCCGAAAGATGCTTATTTGGATCTTCTCCGGCCATCCCATGGAAAGCCTGCAAGCAATGGATCATGTTGCTCTTGAGTTCACACATTACATTGGGTGGCAATGGTGGGAAAATGATGCATAGCGGTTTATTTTCCAAGTTAGGAGCCACCAACTCTCTCAAAGTGCAGTTATCCTCCGCCATTTCTTCTTTCTCTACGGCTACAAAAAATGGTTCTTGTTGACCTTTGGCCCAGGTCTCCTCTTCCATCCTCGCCTACTACTTGTGCAATTCGTTGGACTATGTAAAACTCCCAAGTTATTGGCATGGGTATGTACCATAAACCGGGGATAAAACAATGGCCAACTAAAATCAACACTAGCAAAAAGGGTTAGAAGTAACCGGAAACAAGTAGGAAAGCTCAACAAACACCAATCAAAAACAAAAACAAGAACAAAAAAACACTACTTACTCAACTAACACGTTATACAAGTTAACTACTAGACCGTTAAACTAGAATCACAGGCAACGGTGCAAAAATTTGACCCTCCCCCTCACGAGCATCGTTAAACAAGAGAGGAGGACAGTTAGGGGTCAAAGATAAGATTTATAAGTTGCTCATGTTCCTACTACTATACTACCTAGAATGGTACAGGCAACGGTGCAAAAAATTGACCCTCCCCCTCACGAGCATCGTTAAACAAGATAAGAGGACAGTTAGGGGTCAAAGATAAGATTTATAAGTTGCTCTTGTTCCTACTGCTATACTACCAAGAATGGTAGATAGTGACAAGTATCGGGGTCATCCACAGAGATATTAGGAATCTAGTAATTTACTAAACACAACCGCGGTCAGGTTGTCAATCCGACCACGTGTTAGGAATAAAGAGTGTTGTGAAAATACTTATTTGGGGGGATTTTCAACTATTAACTATAAGCATGCAATCAACAGAATAAATTATATAAACAAACACTCAAGGAATATTTGCGTAACATGTTCAATGTCATTTCAATCATAGATTTCATCAAATATAAGAACTACACCATATTCTAGTGTTTGTGTCACGTGGTGTGGACAATAGTCAAAACTTCCCCCTATTTGTCACATAGGGGTGCGCGTATAAAATCTTCCACCAGCCTCACCTTCGCAACTAGGGAAGTATAACAATGGATATGGCTCATTGCACTGGTCTGATTCTCGCCCGTACGATTAAGTCCCGGGCAGAACATCACAAATAAAATGCCCCTAGGTCTACAAAGGCAAAAGAAGTAGCCGACTTATCGATGGCTCTAGGATTAACAAAATAATCCTAGTTTTCAACCTACTCTATCTCTACCCGCAACCCTTCAGACCTCTTTGGTCTGCTAACTAGATGCATGGTCTCATGATGATTAACAACAACAACCTTCATGCACATGCCCAGTTCCGGACTATCGTCACCCCAAGAGCATCTAGGTTTCCTTAATCAGGGAGTATCAAGAGTGCACCAACATGAAGGTAGACATTGGTGTATGCTGACAAAGTTTGACAATCATGCAATTCAGAAGAATATCAATAACTAGGCAACATGATGATCGCAAAACACATAGAAATAGGTAGATCTAGAATATCACAAAATAAAAATTAACACATGAATACTAATATAATCCCCAAGTTTAATTAACTACTCCCTAACTATTGAACCCAACTATTTCACTGGATTCAATGCCTTTGGGAAAAAGAGATATAAAAAGAATAAAAGAGAAAGAACCTAGAGATAAGTGAGAGTGTTTTCACTCTCTCGCCACCTACTAAGATATAAAAAATTGCATTCTCTTAAACCCGAGTACAAAAAGGTCTATATATATAGTAGTAGGGAATTAGGCCTAAAAATAGGCCCAAAAGTGGCTAAAACCCCTAGCAGCCGCCCCTGGTGCGGGGGTACCTCATGCGACGGCATGTGCTCTCCAATGGGTTTGTGCCAAAGCTAGGTAATGGCCCTAGCATGGACCATGCTGGTTGTGCTGGCATGAGACACCAACTCTGGCATGGGCTGTGCTGGCGCATCCCGTGTCAGCCGGCGCGGGCCGCTGGCCATGTCTTTGTTTTGTTCCTTCTCATCAATGTCATGCACCATTTTGCGCACCCCATATAATGGAACCTTTTTTGGCTCAGTACCTCGGTGTGCCCCGCATCATTCCTCAGCTGGTTTTGGAATTTATGACTTGAAACATCGGGAACCACGTGAAACGGAAAATCTCGCTCAAATGCTTAGCCGGTTTTGGAGTGAAAAGGGGGACCCCTTGTACCGGAGTCTTACAAGGCCCCATAAAACGGGCCATGACTCTTGGTGCAGGTCGTGCTAGCTTTTGGCTCACGCCGAGCTTGTACGGTCCGCACTGACCGTGGCTGGTTCGCTTGGCTAACTTCTTTGCTCGATTATTGGTGAACTGTTGGTCCGATTTGGGAGTTCTTTTACTCGATTTTATAGTGCCCGAGTAGGAAAATCCAATAGTGATAACTTCAAGTGCTATTCTTCTTGGATTTTGCCCAGAACTCCATGCAACCTCAAACAACGATCCCTCCATTTCTTCTTTGGCCTTCTTGAACTTCGAATCCTCCTTTATTTGTCCCGATTCCATCTACTACCATGATCTAGAGGTCAAGGCCTAAAATTTACTACCACCCTTGCGAATGGCCTTCGATGTCTTTAACCATCCTTGCGAATAGCCTTCAAATATCTACTATTACCCTCGCAGATGGCCTTCCACCAAAGAAAACAAAAAAGTACTCACAAGCAACTTACTAATGAGATCAAAGAGGAAGATGTAGGCATTCGTGAATACAAAGTGTCCATTAGTCTCAATTAAGTCTACAAAATACGGGATTTAGACATGAAAACCAAAAGTGGTCGTCTAAAACCTTTGTTGTGGAAACCTAACTAAAACTAGCAATCAACCAAAAAATGATAATAAATGTGTTAAATGCATCGGCTAAACCATGCATAATGATGCACATTAGATCTCTAGGTAATCCTCACGCACATGTGTGACACACTCCGCTACGTATAACATTAAGTAATAGCCACATTCCCATGTATTTTCTTGTTTCCTGTACTAATAAATAAAATTTAGCTTAGTAATATTTAATTACAATAAATAATGACTAAATAGAAGTTCGCGACATGAAAATATAATAACACCTTGATTTGTATTAGGTCCAATCTGTCATCACCATTATTCCCCCGACCTTCGATACAGTCACCCAATATTTTAACGAATGCATCTGACAGTTGGTAGTAAACGCGCTTCTTGTCGGGGACAATAAAGATTAATCTCCAATGGTCCCTACATTAATGTAGAAAAAATTTTAAAAAATGTATTCATGGATTATCTTAAAATAAATGAGTGTGTATCCATCACCTTTCAATTTGCGGCGAAATGAATAGTTTTCTATCCGTTCGTCAAAAACTTTTGCAACTGCAGTCAACCCTATTCTGAACAGTACACCCGATTTTTTGAGTAAACACCAGGCACAAATACCCTACCCAACCCTTGTCCTTTTGGTTGGAAAAATAATACATGTACCTTCGCGATGGAATTAGATGTTATCAATTAGGAAAAATGATCTCAAATTATTAATAACTGGCACAAAACGAAGTGATGAACTACTTATAATAAGTATAGGGACATTATTGTCTGGTTCACTTGGTCACACCTCCATAGATCTTCAAAGTCAGTCCATGATGCGATGATTTCTTGCTTCTAACCGAGTACACATTCATTTCCCGAGAATAAGTAAGTTGAGTTCCTCTGGTATTTGACCATGAAATCATATAAGACCCTCACAAAATGCGGTGACTCCTTAATAACCCGTGCTCTGGTGATAAAGGGTTTAGTAGTCTTTTCCGCCTCAACAATTGGATTAGATATCTTCATTGATGTCTCCTTCAAATGACGATCTTTGATGGGGTCAACGTAAATGAGATGACGAGGCCATAGGAACATTCTCCGTGTAGATCCCACTCGCTTGTAGTCACCTTTTGCAATTGGTAATGGGGCTTTGAGGACCTTTGGGTTTTCCATTAAAACTCCACAAATTTCATCACCAATTGGAACGAAATGATGATATTGCATTTACTCATGTAGAATTTCGTCAGCAACGTGTAGTGGCATACCCTTGTCACTCGATCAATGTATAGCTCACACAAATGCGATGTCTACATTGCGAGAGAGAACATACATGTTGTAAAACAAATTTCTAATATAATACCTATTAATGAAATAATTTAATTCGACCAACCTTGTTTGGGGTCGACACAATGGCATTGACAATGTTATTTTATTCGTGTGTTGGGGGATCATGAATGGATTGTTAGTTCATCTCCACTTCTCTCAGCGAGTGTCTTTATCCTCTAGACAGTGGTATCCAACTGGGTGTCAATTCATCCAAGCTCCCGGGTAAAGGGATCCCCGTGTTCTCAACCAACTTTTGAATCAATAATTCTTGTTGCTCTATCCGCTTGTCCCTGATGAGGGTTTCCTTTTTCAAGACATGGACTCTCAATGGTTTAGCCCGATCGTAGGTTCGAACTATCCCAAATGCCTCTCTTCGGGACAAAAATGATCACGCTCCTCTTGCATGGCCGGGATGGTCGGGTTTATTCATAGCCTTATGAAGAATGTCATTCTTACCCAATGGAATGAATCGACCCTCAAATTGGTCTTTCTTTAACTTTGCCTTCACACGAAATACGCTTCCATGAAAAGTAATTAAATGAAATATTACACCCGTGAAATAAGAATGAATAGATTAAGTCTTACCACTTGTTTCGCGACTTCGACTATCAGAGGTTTATCATACCCACCCTTTTGTCTTGTCGGCTCTTCAAGAAAATATCACACCTATCTATCTCTTACACATCGATGGAGTGACCGATGACCTTGCCTCTTCCTCGCTCACCCCACCCCATCCATGGCAATTTTAACATCCTTTCAAAACATTCTTTCACTATTTTAGGGTCACTAATCTATATCCACCACGTCTCTTCCGATGAGGTGTTTTATTTTCCAATGCATTACTTTGTTTTTCCTCCCTTGTGCCCTAGTTTTTAGGATGTCAAAACAAAAGTTCAATCTAGAGACAAATAAAAATAAATTTAAATCACTTGCATTTTCCTCATCATCTAATGTTCTCCTCTTATAAATTTCCCAACTATCCGGTTGAATATGCGTATAGGTCAATCATGGACAATCACCCTTTTTGCTAGAGAATATGCAATCTCTAGACAATGTGTACCTGTGTTCTGTCCAACTCTTTGGCAGCATAGCCATTGCTTTCTTCTTCATATCATCCAAATCCGGACAATTGATCTCAAATGGCCTCTATAAAATATATACAAAATAAAGATCAAATACATGTACCTCAATTTATATAACCCAAGATGTAAGGATAAGGGATGCCGTGCCAATTATCGTACTTAATGTCTACCCTTGTTCTACCAACTTGACCACTTAGCACGCTCTTTGAACAAACATGTTCCCCATTGGTCGAATGTTAACAATGTTGACTCCTTCCTTGTTATTCTACGTTCTAAAGTTATACAGTGTGTCCTAGCTACGACGACCTTCGCCAACCCCTCTTCTTCATCATTTTCATCGCCGGTTGTATTCGAGAGTCCCTCGAGCGAACCCGTTGATTCTTCTCGAGTCTTTTTCCTTGACATTATAGTATCTATGGACAATAAATGTAATCCACTAGGAAATCACTATAACACAATAGAAGACAATACAAAATAGGAAACTATAAGCGGATCATAATAGCACACACCATCTACATATATCTTAGGAAGAAATTTAAAAGGGTTTGTGATTCATAAGCTAAATCACATTAAAAAACAACACCAACACTTTTATTTGTACCTTTCCAACAATAGATGGGGACCAGATGTCGAAATGATGAAGGTAGACCATTAGCTTCACTTGTGAAAACCCTAACCAAATCATAGCTTCATCATGTTGATTCTTCAGAGAATATGTCTTAGAGATGAAGAAAAGTAGATTTTTGGGACATTTTTCAATGAGAGTGAGAATCTTTGAAATATTTGTGAAGAATTATGAAGAAAAAGGTGTTTGGAGGGTTTTTGGATGAAAAAGCGCGAGGGAACTCGCGCTCAAAACAAATGGGTATTAATTACTCATTTAAAAATCGCCTTTATTGCCCTTTTTTTAAATCCTGGAAAAGTGTTTTGAATTCGGAAGTGTTATCAAATAAACTGATCCAAGATCGGAACTACATCATTTCTTTATGAAATACGATAGACTTTGTTCCGAGTTCGAAACTCATTCTCCTATATATAAAAAATATCGAATTGGGTTTCATTACTAACTACAAACCCTAAATCCCCGAATTCATATTTCCCCTGTATTTGCTAACTCGTAACTCCAACATATTCTTCTCCTAACCATCTCTTGAAATTGGTCCTATATATCGCGGCGGTAAATCAGGCGATGGGCGTGGGAATGCTTCAACGAGTAGCCAACAACCGACTAAGGAGCAACCTGAAACCGCAAAAATATTATTCTATCCGGGTTCCGAGCAAAGGTATGTGATATTCAATCACGAAAAATGCACTAATCCAAATGTTATTCGTGCATTGGATGTCGTTCCACTTGGTCTAGGGCATTTGATTAGAAAATTTGAGGCATGGGGTATTAACAAGTTACTCCTTTTAGATGAACTCGTCCATTACTATGAGTTCCTACAGTTTTATGCTAATTTAGGACAGTGTAGTAGTAACAAGAACCAAATTATCATAAATAGTGTGACAATACCTGTCACAAAATATTCAATAAATTATGCCCTAGGTTTCTTATCCACTCTCTCCCGAGCGTAGTTATACAAGAGAGGATGACGGTTAGAGGTCAAACATAAGATTTATATGTTGATACCGTTCCTACTACTATACTACCAAGAATGATAGATAGTAGCAAGTACCAGGTTCGTCCACAGAGATATTAAGAATCTTGTAATCTACTAAACACAACCACAGTTAGGTTGTCAATCCGACCACGTGTTAGGAATAAACAATGTTTTGAAAATACTCACTTGGGGGGATTTCAATTATCAATTGCAAGCATGCAATCAATGGAATAAACAATATAAACAAACATTCGGGGAATATTTTTTTAACATGGTCAATTTATTTTGATCACAGATTTCATCAAATATAATAACTACACCCTATTCTGGTGTTTGTGTCACGTGGTGCGGACAATGGTCAAAATTTTCCCTTATATGTCACATAGGGGTGCGCGAATAAAATCTTCCATCAGCCTCGCCTCCGTAACTAGGGAAGTGTAACAACGGCTATGGCTCATTGCGCAGGTCTGATTCTCCCCCATGCGATTAAGTGCCAAGAAGAACACCACGAACGAATTACCCCTAGGCCTACAAAGGCAAAGGAATTAGCCATCTTATCGATGGCTCTAGGATTAACAAAATAATCCTAGTTTGCTACCTACTCTACCTCTACTTGCAACTCTTCGGACCTCTTTGGTCAGCTAACTAGATGCATGTTCGATCATAACGATTAACAATGGTAACCTTCATGAACATGCCTATTTCCGGACTATCGTCACCCCAATCGCATCTAGGTTTCCTTAACCATGGAGTAGAAATAGTGTACCAACATGAAGGTAGACTTTGTTGTGTGCCAACAAAGTGTGACAATCATGCAATTCACAAGAATATTAAGAGATAGCGAACATAATAGTCACAAAACATATAGAAATAGGTAGATCTAGATATCTCACAAAATAAACATTGACACATGAATACAAATATAATCCCCAAGTTTAATTAACTACTACCTAAGCATTGAAACCAAGTATTTCATTCGATTCAATGCATTTTGGCAAAAGAGAAATAAAAAAGATGAAAAGAGAAAGAACCTAGAGAGAAGTGGGAGTGTTTTCTCTCTTTATCCACCTACGAAGATCTAAAAATGAGCATTCTCTTAAACTCTAGTAGAAAAAAGTCTATATATATAATAGTAGGGAATAAGGCCTAAAAATAGGCCTAGCAGTCGCCACCGGAGCGGGGGGTGCTTCGTGCCACGGCCCGTGCCAGCCAAGGGGGCTCGTGTTGTTCGTGTTGGCGCGTTCTGTGTCATCCAGCGTGGGCTTCAAGTCCTGATTCTTCTCGGATTCCACTATAACTCTGTGCAACCTCGAACAATGATCCCCATGTTTCTTCTTTGGCCTTCTTGAACTTCAAATCCTTCTTTTTTTGTCCCAATTCCATCGACTACCACGATTTGGAGTTTGTAACCTATAATATACTTCCATCCTTGTGAATTGCCTTCGATATCTTCTACCATCCTTTTGAATGGCCTTCAAATATCTACTACTACTCTCGCGGATGACCTTCCAACAAAGAAAATGAAAAAAGTATTCACCAAAAACCTTCTAATGAAGGATTTAAATAAGAAAACCAAAAGTGGTTGTCTAAACCCTTTGTCGGGAAAACCTAACTAAAACTAGCAATCAACCAAACAAAAGATGATAATAAATGTGTTAAATCAATAATAAATGTGTTAAATCAATCGTATAGTGCATGCATAATAGTGCACATCAATCCCCCCCCCCCCCACACTTAAACCTTTACTCGTCCTCGAGTAAACAAAAATGAGAAAAGATCCAAG
>JAULKM010094842.1:0-11116 GCA_032355605.1 Rubia tinctorum
TATCTACTTAGTTGTATTTAGTAAGCATATTGGGCTTAAAAATAGTATCTTTGAGAGGTACGGTGACGACCTCCCATCGAGTGACACCCCCTCATCTTTAAGAATCTCTTTAAGACATTTAACATTTTCAATCAAAAAAGATTCATCACGTTGAGAAAATTTTCTTCAAATAAGGTTATGCCTTTAAACACAAGAGACAGATTAGGTGAATCATGCTTAGATGTGTAAATATAAAAACAAACTCTATCCATGTCATCCTCTAAGATTAGTGTTCCCGAATGATCATCAATCTTAGTTCTTGATGATTTTCAAAGTGGTCTCCCCAATAAAATTGAGGGTTCATTACCATCATGAGCTACATCAAGGACATATAAGCCCTCCAAAAACATTGAATTAACCCACTTGGACCATCACAACCTTCACTAGTCCACCATGACTAGCTTGGGAATGATCGGCCATTTGGACGGTTAGCCTAGTTTCTTTATCTTCACCTATATCTAGGTTCCATATATAGAATATGTATGACATTAATAGAGGGTCCTCAATCATAGTATTTTTCACCAATTTACCACCTAAATATATAGGATTTTAAACAATTCATGGTTCATCACATTGTGTAGGGAAGTTCCTATGATTAAGAGCAACAACTGCCCCTATTTTCAATTTTCCTATCTTCTTAAGTGGTTTATTCCTCCTTTTAGTTCATCCAACATTCAATAATTTAGCATATGAATCCACATGATCAATTAAGTTCAAGAGTGGAACACTAACCTCAACGTTATCAAATATTTTCGGATGTCTTCGTCATTGGTTTCCACCTTCGGCCTTTCCCAAAGTGCACTAGGGAAAGGTGGCAGGAGATTAACCCTTGTCTCGGAGGTCAGAATATCCTTGAAGGTTTCCTCCACAACCATTTGTTTCTCCTCCATGTTGGTCTTGTTGCTTTCTACAACTAAGTCTTCATTTTCTAGGATTTCCTTCTCAGGCTCACGCACCTCCTTCCCGTTTCTTAACTTCGAAGCGCTCAAATTTCTTGGATTGATGATTAGAAGGAATTTAGCCGGACTCTTTGGCAAGTTTCCCAACTTCAATCTCATAATTCTTGATGCTTGATAATGCCCTAGTACTGAGATCTTCAATCTCTAGCCTTGTGCGCTCCGCAAAGACATTATGCTTCTTAGTCAATTGAGATATTGCTTCAAGGATTTCCTATCGGTGTGACTTGTAAAGTGAGGTTTTGTTGTTTAAAGGCCCCTCTTCGTACCAACCAAAGTTTGGGTGATTGCAGTGCCTCGGGTTGAAGGTGTTTGCATAGGGATGTTGCCTTTTGCCTTCTTGGTTCCTACGGAACCTATGTTGTTGTCCCCTAGAAAACTATGGCCTATTTCAAACATTTTTGAAATGCAACACCTTAACTTTCTCCATACCCTCCACCACTAGAGGGCAAACATCTGTGAAATGATCAAGGCTGAAAATAATGCACGCTTTTGCTTTTTGAACTCCCTTTTTCATGAACTCTTTCATCATGGAGGCAAGAGCTTGGACTTTCTTCTCTAACATAGAGGATTGAAACAGTTCATCAGAGTTCACCCTAGATCTTGTACAAAACTTCCTTGTTCCATTTTCCATCTCCTTGAAGAGTGATTTTGCATCCCTTGGGGATTTTTTCAGTGATTGAACCATTGTAAGCGGTATTCACCATACGCATGTCTTCAAAGCACAACCCCTCAAATAAATAGAAATCAAGTCCACCCTTGAATGGATGATACAGATAACTTGCAAAAAAAGTCTTAAACATTTCCCAATACTTGCAGAGGGACTCATTAGCAAACTGAGAGATATTGGTAAGTTTATTTTCAACCCCGCAAACTTTGAAGCTGGGAATTATTTCTTGAGAAATATACGCTACATATCCATGCATTAGGTGATACAACCGGGTGGGAGATAGTACAACCAATCCTTTGCCAAATCCCTAAGTAAAAAAAGAAACACGCTCATATTGTAATCTTACTCTTAGACTCCCGTCGGGTTCATGTTGGTACAAACTAGGTGGAATTCCAAAAGATGCTTGTTCGGATCTTCTCCGTCTATTGCATGGAATGTCGGCAAGTAATGAATCATACCACTCTTGAGTTCACACATCACATTTGGTGTTAAGGGTGAGAAAATGATGCAAAGAGGTTGATTCTCCAAATTTGGAGCCATCAACTCTCTCAAAGTGCGGCCATACTCTGTTATTTCTTCTTTCTCTACAACTAATGAAAGTGGTTATTGTGAAACTTCCGGTCTAGTTTACCTCTTCCTTCTTCTCCTACCACCTATGTAATCCGATGGGCAATGTAAAATTTCCAAGTTCGTGGCATGGGTATGTACCATAAACAGGGAAAAAATAGTGGCCAATTAAAAACAACACCAGCAAAAAGGATTAGAAGTAAGCAGAAGCCAAAAATAAAGCTAAAAAAAACTAACAAAAACAAAAATATAAACAACACTAATTACTCTACTAACATGCTATGAAAATTAACTACTAGACCATTAAACTAACATCCCCGACAACGGTGCCAAAATTTGACTCCCTCCCTCCCGGCGTCGCTAATAAATAATGGGAGATCTAATAAACCGAGAGGGGACCGGGAGTCAAAGATAAAAATTTAAAATGTTTCTCCCATTCTACCACTACCCTACCAAAAATGGTAGATAGTGGCAAGTACCAGGGTCATTCACACAGATGTTAGGAATCTAATAATTAACTGAACACAACCCTGATCGGGTCATCAATCTGACCAAATGTTAGGAATAATTAGTGTTGGTAAAATAGGCATTGGGAGGGGGTTTGTACAGACAACTACAACGAGCAAATGATCATGAGAATTAACAATTTAAAATAACACTCATGGAATATTTCCATAACATGATTAATGTCATTAATGTCAATTCGATCATCGATTTCATCACATTCAAGAACTATACCCTATTCTATTGTTTTTATCATGTAGTACGGACATTGGTCAAAACTTCCCCGTATTTTTCATGTAAGGGTGTGTGTATTAAATCTTCCATCAACCTCGCCTCTGCAACTAGGAGAGTTCAATAATGACAATGGCTTATTGTGCAGGTCTGACTCTCCCCCTTGCAATTAATTACCTAGCGGAACATTACGAACGCACTACCTATAGGTCTACAAAGGAAAAGGAAGTAGGAATCATATCAATATCTCAAGGATTACAAAAGTAACCCTAGCTTTCTACTTGAGCTATCTCTACTAGCAACCCACAAGACCGAATAATCGGCTAACTAAATCATGGTCGATCAAAACGTTAAAAAAAGCAACCTTACGTGTTCACACCCACACGGTTTCACACCCATCATTACCCTAAGCGTATCTAGGTTTCCTTTCCCATGGGGTAGAAATAGTGTACCAACATGAAAGTAAACTTTGGTGTGTGCGAACTAAGTGTGACAATCATGCAATTCAGAAGAATATTAAGAACAAGACAACATAATAATACAAAATCACATAAAAATAGGTTGATCTATGAAATTTCACAAAATGAACATCAAAACATGTATACAAATGTTATCCCCAAGTAAGATCCCAACTTCCTAATCATTGAATCTAAGTATTTTATTTGATCCAACACTTTTAGGCCAAGGAAAAATAAATAGAAGAAAGGAAAATAAGTTTGAGAGAAGGAAAAGTGTTTTTCTCTCTCTAATTTACTCTACAAGATGAAAAAGTGGGCATAAACCTAAACCCTAGTAGACATGGGTCCATATACACAGTAGTAAGGAATTGGGCCTGAAAATGAGCCCGAAAATTTCCAAAAACCCAAGGAGCCACAATTGATGGTGGGTGTGATCTGGCATGGTCCGTACTATCCAAGACTCATACGTGCTGGCATCGTAAATTGGTATTATCATGGACCGTGGCCTTGCGCCGGCATGGCCCATTCCAACCAGCAAGGGCTGTCGACCGGTACTCTGTTTTTGCTTTTTTTGATCCTCTTCAAATGTTGTTTGGTGTATTTCCTCGACTGGAACATCATTTTTCACAATATCTTTGCACATGACATGTCATTCATTGTACCTTGTTAGTTGGTCTTAGTATTGGTGACTGTAAAAGGCATGGAACGTGTGAAACGGGATGTTCTGCGCCCATTTTTAGTCAAAATTGGTGTGAAAAGAATATAAAGGCACACAGCCAGTATAAGTTAGAATGGCCCATACTGGGGCTTGGCACAGATTGTGTTCGACCCCTAGCACGAGCTGTGTTGAGTGATACAGGCCGTGTTAGGTGAGGCCCTTGTACCGGCCCAGTGCGGTCCATGCTGGGCATTGCTGATCCGGTTAGCTAACTTGTTTGCTTCGTTATGGGTGAACCCTTGGTCCGATTTGGGAGTTATTCTTGTTAATTTTATAGCTCTTGAGAATATGAATCAAATGTTTCTACCCTCAATGGCTGCCTATCCTTGAACCTTTCCCAGAACTCCATGAAACTTCAGACAATGATCCCTTGTTTCTTCTTTGACCTTATTGAACTTCGAATCCTCCTTTTTTGGGCTCAATTCCATCTAATACCTTGATTTGGAGTCTGTGGCCTTTGATCTATTACCATCCTTATGAATGACCTTTAAATATCTACTACCTCCCTCACACATGCCCTTTTACAAAAAGATGACGAAAAGTACTCACGAGCAACCTACTAATGAAATAAAAAAGGACGATCTAGGTCCCTATGAATAAAAAGTTTCCATTAGGTTCAATTAAGTCAACAAAACTCAGGATTTAAACAGGAAAACAAAAAATGGGAGTCTAAACCCTTTGTCGTGTAAACCAACTTAAACTAGCACTCAACCAAACAAAAATGATAATAAATGTGTCAAATACATTGGCTAACACATGCATAAATGTGCACATCACTTCCAGAGTAGAGGATAACTTCTATGTTGGTCGAGGACTCAAGATAAATTCAGGAGGCTCTAAGTGAGGTAGTTTAGGAGTAGTCAGCTGTGTAGTCTTGGCCAGAAGCAGAAAAACCATGCTCCGTGGGGGCGTGAAATCTAAGTTGTAATTCCATGGTGAATTCAATAGATCCAGGGCTATTGAATCCATTAACGGAGCCTGAGATCGACTGAGTGGTTGCTGCAGTTCGAGCAAAGAGAGTTGTGGCTCAGTCAAGCTGTACGGAGAAGGCCGCACATAAACTTTACAAACCTGAGATTGTCCGTGTGAAACCAGTGTGACAGGTGAATGTAGCATTGATGCATATACACTTACGAGTGAATTGAAATCCCATCCGAGCGATAGTCGACACAGAAGCTTGTCATGTGTATGTCTTCAAATTAGAGACATCAAGATTGTGGCTCACATTGGAGAAAGTTGTAGGCAGGATAAAGGCCGATAATAGTGAAGATTAACATACTAGGTTTTTCATGGTGATGCTCAGTCAGGGTTGGCACCATTCACAGTACATTTCCTTGTCGCTAAAATGGATGACTTCGGTTTATTCCTCGACATCGATTTTTTTAGAGATGCACAGACTGTTGTAGATGCATATGGAAACTTCCTTTACTTCTTATGCATAATCCTTGCATGGTTAAAGCAATTGCGAAAACAAAATATGGACCATGATTTGGTGGATCCTGGTGGGGGTAACAGAAATGAAGGGTCAGAATGGTCTACACCCATAATGGATTTTCCAATAGATCCGAGGAGCTATGTGAAGCAAGTCTTAAGATTGAGTATGTTGTGGGTCACTCCTCAGCTGCAAGGGTTGAAGATTTATTTAGCAAGGAAGATAGAAAGATTTCGCCAGTTGCTAAGAATATCTGGATTTTAAAGATGTATCTGCCAGACGGCACGCCCCATCAAACATCCCATTTTTAGTTTGTTACACAAGCTAAACCTTGTAAACCTTGATGGTGAAAGATGAGTTATCTTTCACATCAGCAACCCCCTATTTTTCCACCAAGTAGGAGGCAGAAACGTGAATAAGTGATGATGCGTTAGAAACTACATTCGGAGTTTGATATTCCTGAAATCGCCGATCAAGGAGTGGGTGATATAAAATGAATCCAGCTCAAAATGGAACTGAAGAGAAGCTAAGGACCACAGCTATATTAGAGTACACCAGCGTTAGCAAATGAACCAACCCCTTTCTTAAGGTAGAAGTGTACGAGAAAAGTTTGGATAACAGAGCACCTTAAATGTATGATGGCTCTGGGGATGTTCACCGAATCGAGTGGGAGAGTATGTTAGGGGGTCCGACTTATTTCTCAAACCTCAATGACACCCCATGCCTACATGCATGCCACAAATGTATTACAATCCCGTGTTGCTCAACGGGGGCATGTGAACCGGTCTCCCTAAATCGTGACCCACAAGCCTATGGGTCATCTTGTGCCACCCGCCTTACTTCTCTCGGACCATGTGTCCCCCTCCCTAGCTGCGATGCGCTGTGAAAACCGCGTAAGCCTTTCATGTCTAATGCCCATGTGTGCAGCCTGGGATCGCTCTCTATTCCTAAGATACCTTAGTTCCCCCAAAGATAGTAATAATCTCACAACTCTCACTATCCTTGAAGATGCTAAAGTAACTTATCCACATAAAAACCATCCAAGGAAAAAGGCAAAGTAAAATTATATGTGCTAAACTAGCTTACTCCACCAAAGAATCCACCAAAGACAATCCAAGAGATATTGCCAAAGAAATAGCCAAGGATAGTCCAAGAGATGTTCAAATTATTTTCTAATTTCTCTCATTTTGCGTAGGAGCCCTTTCTCGTTTTCATCCCAGAATTCACACATGTTGATCTCACCTTTAACCTTTTTACACACGACATCTCAATTTTACGTAGGTTTTTCAACCTGGACGGGCCTTTCCTATAATATTTACCTAGGTTTTTCAACTTATCTGGGATTTCTCCCATTCTTTCTTAAGTTCCCCTTTTGGGTTTCCGACTTAGCCAAAAATATGCTTTTTTCTTCCCTTTTCAAAATTTTCAATTTTTTGTATAGAAAAAAATGCCCCAAAGGTGGGATTCTTTCTAAATGAAGATAATGAAAAACAATTACACCACCAAATTATTTTAGAAAAATATCCGCAAAAAAAACTACAAATGGTGCCCTCATACCCAAAAACAATGTTTTTGAAACAAACTAGAAGTAAGTTTTCAAAAATCATGAGGGAATAACAAAGAAAAGTAAAGGAAAAAGTCATCAGACAAGATATAAATTAAGGCTACAAAACAAAAGAGATGTCACCATAAAGTGTTCCAACCCTTCCCCCACACTTAGTTAATGCATTGTCCCCAATGCATGCGACCAAGGTGAAAGGAGATATTAGAAAACACCGAAGAGTCAACTCTATTTGCTAAGTTTAATTTTTGTCACAATTATCCTTCTCAATGCATGGAGAATCGTGTTGAAGGGGTCATGCACGAGGCTACCACATGTTTTAGGAGGCTGGCACGAGTATGCCTTGTGATTTAGACGGCTGGCAGGAGGTTGTCTCTTCTTTTAGGAGGGTAGCCTAAGACTGGCCCTTCTTTGTCCTTCCAAAATTTGTTGCAACCACTCCCGCATTTGAAAACACAAAAAGTGAGAGTAGCACTGTTCCATACAAAAATTTAATGACCAAAAATCCTAAAAACACCACAAAAAATTAAACACAGTTCGATCATCATAAAATAATCAAAATCTACTAACAAAAAATGAAAACACCATTTCTTTATTATAGTATTAAAGAATTATTTGCATTAGGAGATTTCATGCTTGGAATTGCACACTAAGGAGTGGATTACCCTTCTTGTGTACTCCTAAATCCCTCCCATTTAAAATAAGGTTTTAACCTTTGCCCATTGACTAACCACTTGATGTCATTCTCTTCATCTTTTACCTCTAGTTCTCCTTGATCATATAATTTGGTCACCACTATGGACCCCCCCACCACCTTGTTAGCAATTTACCCGGATAAAAACATAGCCGAGATTGGAAGACAGGACTTTTGTTCCACAAAAAAGTCTCTTTTCACTGTTTTATCATCATGCCAATCTTTTGTATTTTCCTTGTAAATTAGTGTGGTGTCATAGGAGTCACGCCTAAATTCTTGAAATTCTTGTAGTTTCTACTTCCTATGTTTCACCACTTTACTCGAGTTCATATTCAAGCATTTAATAGCCCAAAATGTTTTGATCTCATGTTCGACCGAAAGGTGGCATCTCTTGTCAAAGAGAATCCTGAAGGGTGACATGCATATAGGAGTTTTTTATGCCGTCCGATAGGCCCAAATTACATTATCCAATAGAGTATTCCTATCTTTTAAAGACAAGTTTACCATCTTAATGATTTATTTAATCTCTCGATTGGATATTTCCGCTTGGCCATTTGTTTTTGGGTGTTAGGCAGTGGATTTCCTATGGGTCACTCAGTATTTTTTTAGCAAGGTTTCCATGACTTTGTTAAAAAAATGAATACCTCTATTATTAATTAGGGTTTGGGGCACACCGAACTATGAGAAAATTTTGGATTTAAGGAAACACATTACTATTGCCGAGTCATTTTTCTTTGACGCTTTGGCTTTGACCCATTTTGACATATAATCCACCATTAGGATATAACAATTACCATCAAACTCGGGAAATTACCCATGAAATCCATTCCCCACACATCAAAAATATTAATCGACATTGAGAGAACTTGGACCATTTCATTTTTGAATGACATATTGCCTATCTTTTACACCGATCACAAGTTAGGATGAGCTCTCGGGTATGTTTCAACATGTTATGCCAATAAAGGCCACATTCTGCTACGTTTTTAGCAGTGTTATTATACACAAAATGTCTACCCATATTTAAAGAATGGAAAAGTATAAGGATTGGTTCTACCTCATCTTTTGAAACAAACCTCTGAATCTGTTTATAGAAGCAATGTCAATAAGCAAGGGTCATCTCAAAAATACTCTTTCACCACATTTACACACCCATCCTTTACTGTTGATCAAAAGAAGAGGGAAACTCCCCCGTGAAAAAGTAGTTCACTATGTCTACATACCAAGGTTGGCTAGTTATCACCCCAAACAATTGTTTGTTGGGATATTCTTCTCGAATGGGTCACAACTTATGCTTCTTCTTGTTGAGATCTAGGATCTCAAGGGGTGTCATTCTACTTAAATGGTCATACACTAAATTTTTACTACCCTCTTATCCATCTAATGAGCCTAGGTTTTTTTCCTTCCTTGTCATCTAGTGGAAAAGAGCTACATGATCCGTGTAAACTATGAACTTTTCAAGGGCAAATACTATGGCAGAAAACTCTTTCTCTGTGGTGTATTAATTGTGTTGTGCATCATTAAGAGTTATGGATGCGTAGAATATAACATCTGGAACCACCCAATCCTTTGGCCTAATACCACATCCATAAGATAGTCATTTGCATCACGCATTATTTTAAAAGGAATGGAACAATTAAGGGGTTGGATGATAGGAGTGGTCACAAGCATTTCCTTCAAGGTATCAAAGGAATTCCTACCCTCATCATCAACGATGAATTCAACATCGTTTTGCAACAATTTGAATTTGGGAGAGGAAGTCTTAGAGAAATCCTTAATGAAACGCCGGTAAAATTTGGCATGATCTAAGAATGACCTAATGTCTCTCACACTAGTGGGGTAGGATAAGGATTAGATTATGTCTACTTTTGTCTTATCCACCTCTAGATCTTGATATGACACCGCATGACCTAGAAAAATGCCCCTTTCTACAATAAAGTGGCATTTGTCAGAGTTTAAAACAAGATTTGTGTCAATACACCTTTCTAGCATGAGTGTTAGATGGTGTAAGAAGGATTAGAAGGAATCCCCTTGAATGGTAAAATAATCCATAAATACTTCAATGAAATGCTCGATAAAGTCCAAGAATATGCTAACCATGCATCACTGAAAGGTACCCGGGGCACCGGAAAGACCAAAAGGTATGTGCCTATATGCAAAGTGAAGATAGGCTTGGTCCTCAAGATCGATGGCTATTTGGAAATATTCGGAATAGCCATTGAGGAAGCAGTAGAAATATTGACCTTCTAATCTCTCAAGCATTTGGTCGATGAAAGGTAAGGGAAAATGGTCCTTGCGAGTTACCGCATTTAAGCGGCAAAAATAAATACAAACTCGCCACCCGTTTTGAATACGAGTCAGAACCAAATCCTCATCCTTGTTCTCTACCAAATTCACTCCACTATTTTTTGGCACCACTTGAAGTGGACTCACCCGCTTACTATTGGAGATAGGATATATCACCCCCAACTTAAGTAGATTAATAACTTCACTATCAACTACTTCTATCTTTGGCGGGTTTAACCGCCTTTGATGTTGGTGTACTCGTTTGTTCATCCGCGTCTAATAATATACGGTGTATACAAGTAGAGGCACTTATACATTTGGTATCGGCTAAAGTCCAACCTATGGCTCCATTGAATTTTCTAAGTACCATAATCAACCTATCCTCTTGGTCACTAGTGCGCCTACTAGAAATAGTCATCGGTAATGTCTCACCCTCACCTAAGAAAGCTTACTTAAAGTATTTTGGTAAAAGCTTAAGTTAGACTACGGGTGGTTTCTCTATTGAAGGATTGGTCTCGGGTGTCACTAAGGCATCCAGATTCTTGGGCAGGGCCTTTGTATGGGTCTCAATTTAGGGATCCATATCCCCCACATTCTCCACTAAACTATCATTATCAAAATCAAAGTGAACATAATTCAAAGGATTATCCTCTACGGCCACATTATGAGCAATATCAAAAGTCTCTTACACAATATCATAAAGATCATCAATTAAAACAGCAGGGGACTCATCAACATTTCAAATTACACAATGCAATTTAAATGTAAAATTCCATAATACGTTTACACCTCTCTAAGGTTAACTTACCGATATGCCCATCAACTTTAGCCTTAGCGGTTTTCAAGAAGGGTATCCCTAACAATATAGATGTGGTCTCCTATTCATTTTCCATATCCAAGAAAAAAAATTATCTGGGAATAATACTTGGGAGGTCGTCGCCGTACCTCTCAAAAATACATTTATAAGCCCAATATGCTTACTAAATACAACTAAGTAGAT
>JAULKM010094853.1:0-11116 GCA_032355605.1 Rubia tinctorum
TTATTCCTAGACTACCCAAACCCCCAAGATATAAGAATCTCTCACGCTCTCACATCCCAAAGCTTAAGGTAATCTAAGTTGGGGCAGAAATTCCCTTCCGCTATCATGGTTCAAAGGATTTGGACGTCTCGGTTGGGGCTTTGAGAAATCTCCTCATAGAAAAATACTCACATTGATAGGAGCCGTTGCATGTACCGTAAAGCCAGGTGGACTATTGCTATACTCTTGACAAAGTGGTTCCTATCTGTGCTCGTCAAGTTCCGCCAAAATCTATTCAACGACAAAGGAAGCCCTTGCCAGTGAGTCCTTGGAACTTTCTTCCCATACTTCTACCCAAATGCTTGAGCGACTTCCTTATGGGTCATTGAGTACTCCTTGTATCCAAGTTTAAAGTGATGATCCTCATCCCATAATTATCTGTTGGTTACTCTAAGTTTGCCAAAAATTACAAAGTCCACATTATATATGTTTTCTAGTGTATCTCTAGAAATCCATCTATGCCTATCCGACCTAGTAAATAGGTAATAGACTAAAGAAGGCCAAGTTCTACCAAGGTCTCCTTGCATGCGAACTTCGTCTCCAAGATGGTCCTCTTTAGTCTATTGAGATGCTTCCATTTTCGGACCTCACTCTCAGAAATTTTGGCCAACCCAATGAACTCCTCAAAAACAAATGCGGGGTTAGGAGTAAGGTAGTTATCAGCTCTTGTCTCCCAACTTTAGCCGACTTCTTCCATTTCTCACCCTGGGAGGTTGTTCCTTTCTCCGGCCTATTCCTCATAGGATCCATTCTATCACAACAAGAAAAATGGTAATGGCAAGAATACACAAGCATATGCATCAAAGATCAATTACCAAAAACATTCTCCCTAAACACCCAAGTCATGGAAAATCATATTAATCATGTTATATCTTCACAAGGATCATAAACTTCCCCCACACTTAGTTCAACATAAAAACATGCATATAACCCAAATACTTTCATAAAACATCCAAAAAATTTAGAAATTCATGCTTCCCACCTACAACACAATCACGCTAATGAAATTAATTTGACACATAATATAAAGGGTTACCCAAAATTTGGAGGCTAAAAGATAAAAATCACACAAGAAGAAGCAAGGAATGCTCTCCTATAAGAGATTATGCCCAAATTTTTTAATTTCCCAATTGTGAAGTGAGAGTGGGTTTTTTTGAAGTAATTGTAGCGGGTTAAATGACCTTTATAGATAGGATGCCTATAAATCCCCTCCATCTCTACTAGATGTTTTATTTTTTTTTTAAATGACCTTTATAGATGGGAGAAGGTAATCTGAATTTTAATTCAGAGAATCAAAGATCCTCTAAGAATGGGTTGTTTTGGTGAGAGGCAAAAAGGAGACAGTAATGGTTTGGTCAAAAAATAGAAAATTCATTGAATTAATGCACATGGAAGGTGTCAATGATTGGTGTAGTACACCTGACACTAACAAACTTAGGGAGTAAGAGACCTGCGGAATTAATGGGACAAAATGCTAGTTTTGGCCCAAAAAACTTTAATACAAAAAATCTATATTTTTCTTGTCCACAGACAGGCATGAGGCAATGGAAAAACTTGTTCCATATGATAGCCTCATTCCGGATCATCTTACACAGGTCATGTGTATTTTACGACCCGTGCTTCCCAAGCGTCTACATTTTTCTAACAGTTTTTCACCAAAATCCTATTTCCTTCTAACTACAAGCACGATACTCGATCTTTAAATTCAACAATTAATCAACATTTCATACAATATCCTTTTTCTCATAAACACAAACATGAAAATTCCTACTACCAAAAACATCAAAATAAAACAAGGAAAACCACCGTATATTTCTTGTCATCCTCCCAACTTATTCTTCATGTGTTGTACTTAAAACGAACCTACCGTTGGGTCTCCGAATCCGCCATCTGCAACTCCATCCACGATGACATATTTGTGGAGAGGCCTCCATAAAGTATCACCATTACCTTCGTGCTCTTTGTCTACCATAGAGATTGTATGTCCATTCTTAGCCAATGTTGAATCCTTAGCTATGTCTTCAAGTTTAGGAGGTGGTCGAGGAGGTTTTAGCTCCTTGCCACTCTCCACCAACCGTTGAAAGTTAGTGAGCATAGAAAAGCAATCCATAATAGAAACATCATCACTAAATTCATGCATAGAATAGGTCATCAACATTATCGTCACAATTAAAGCTCAAAATATGATTTCTCTCATCACTCTCATTAAGGAACTCATCAAGGAATTCATTATAATCTATCATGCAAGAATCATCACATTACACAAAAATATGCCATTGCACACAAGAGAAAAGATAGGTGAATCATGACTAGACATGTGAATTTTGAAGACGACTTTATCAACATCATCCTCTACAGTTAGTTTTCCCAAATGGATATCTATTTTGGTTTTTGATGTTTTTAAGAAGGGTCTCCCCAATAAAATTGGGTGCATCACTATCGTGCACTAAATCAAGGACATAGAAGTCTGTTGGGAACACTAAATTTCCTACCCTAACCATAACATTCTTGACTATACCTCTAGATCTAGGTTGGGAATGGTCGGCTAGTATGATAATTACCCTAGTGTCCCTAAACTCACCTATGTCAAGGTACTCATATAGGATAAACGGGATCACGTTGATAGATGCACCTAAGTCTATCATAGCATTCTTCACCAATTTACAACCTAAAGAGATAGGTATTGAAAAAATTCCAAGGTCATCACACTTCTTAGGTATGTTCTTATGAGCTAAAGTGGTTTCTCCCCCTATTTTAAATTGTCCTAGTTTCTTAGTTGGTTTGTTCCTTCTTTTAGTGCAAG
Source organism: Rubia tinctorum (assembly GCA_032355605.1). Classification (NCBI taxonomy): domain Eukaryota; kingdom Viridiplantae; phylum Streptophyta; class Magnoliopsida; order Gentianales; family Rubiaceae; genus Rubia; species Rubia tinctorum. Next base: position 2,843 of record JAULKM010094853.1, read on the forward strand.
CAATTTTTTTAACAAAAATTAGCATATGAGGGAAATATTTCAATCACATTAAGAATAGGAATGCTAACCTCGGCCTTCTCAAAGACTTTGGAAATTTGAGCTTTATTGGTTGCCAACTTTGGCCCTCCCCGTAGAGCACTAGGAAACGGCGGCGCAGGGATAACCCTTGCCTCGGTGGTGGGGATCTCCTTTGAGAATTTCTCTTTAATAACCATCTCTTGTTCTTTAAGGTTAGTCTTGTTACCTTCCACAATTATGTCATCCTCTTGCATGATCTCCTTCTTGGCCTTACGTACTTTCTTCCCGGTTCTAAACTTTATAGCACTTATGTTGCATAGATTAATCTCCGTTGGGATGGTAGCTTGCCGGATTCTCTAGCCTCAAGCCGGCTCACTGAAGTGGCAAGTTAACCAACTTGCACATCAAGGTTCTTGACACTTGAAAAAGCTCTAGTGCCGAGTTCCTCAATCTCTCTTCTCGTTCGCACCACGAACACATAACTCTTCTTCGCCAATTCGACAATTGCATCAAGAATCTCCACCCAGTCCAACTTGTACAAAGCGGCATCGGTGTTAAAAGGATATTTTCCCCTCGGGTATGTTTGAGGTTTTCCACCTCGATTGTACCCTTTGTTGTCCTCGCGCCACCGAAAGTTTGAGGTATCATGGTATCAGGTATTGAAGGAATTTACATAGTGTTCGTGCCAATCTCCACCTTAGTTCCCTCGGAAATCTTGCTTTTACCCCCTAACAAATTGCTAGTTCCTACCTGACCCGCCTCTCCCGGTGTCACTAATAAATAACTATTTCAAGGGAGATCTACTAAGTAAACCGAGAGGGGAGCATTTTAAAGATAGAAATTTGTAAAGTTTCTCCTGTTCCTATTACTATGCTACCTGTGGGGTAGATAGTGGCAGGACAGGGGTTGTCCATAGAGATGTTAGGAATCTAAAAATTAACTACACACAGTTGCGATCGGGTTGTCAATCCTACCACCTAGGAATATTGCTAAAATGATTTTGGGGGGGAGGGATCACTGAGAAATATGAAATGCAAAATCACAAGAGAATAAAACTATATAAACTAGCACTTGGGAGTATTTGCATAACATGATCGGTGTGGTCTCGATCCTTGATTCAATCACATATAAGGTGTACAAGTCTATTCTTGTGTTTATGACACGTGATGTGGTCGATGCTCAACACTTCCCTAAATCTGTCACGTACGGTGCGCATGTAATCTTCCATCAGCACTGCCTTAGTAATTAGGGAAGAGCAAAAATGGCCCTACCTGCTATGCAGATCTGAATCTCCCCCATGCGATTATGTCCCGGGTACTAAACCACAATTGCTTCTCCCTAGGCCTACAAAGGCAAAAGGGGTAAACTACCTTATCGATGGCTCTAGGGTTACGTAACGCTAACCCTAGTATTCTACTAATGCTATCTTAATCTGTAACCCTTCGGGCCAATTTACCAACTAAGACTAGTGTATGGTCAATTGTAACGTTAACTCGGTGACCCACTTGCATACACCCATACGGTCCCAAACTATTGTTACCACAAGTACATCTAGGTTTCCTTCCCCGGGGTATATTAATAATTGGACCAACATGAAAAGTAGACTCCGGTGTGCGCCAGTTTTAGTGTGCCAATCATGCAATTAATAAGGACATGAAAAACAAGCCAACATAATAATCATAAACACATGTAAATAGATATATCTAAGGAATCTCCCAAAATAAATACCAAATAATGAATACAAATACAAACCCCGTGTTAATTAACTACTCCCGAAGCATTGAACTCAAATATTTCATTGATATAATGCCTTTGGGAAAAAGAAAAAAAGAGAAGAAGAGAAAAGATTTTAGAGAGGAGAAAGAGCTCTTTTCTCTCTCTACCCAACTCTTAAGAGTCTAAAATGAGCATAAACTTCAACCCTAGTAGACATAGGTTCATATATATAGTAGTGGGGAATTGGACATTGAAAAAGGCAAAAAATATGCCAAAAAACCCTAGCAGCCACAATTGACATGGGCTATGAAAAATGGCAAAGGTCGTGCCAGCCGGTTAGCTTTGTACTGACATGGGGCACATGACCTAGCACGGGCCTTGTACCCACATGCTAGCATGGGCAGGCCGGTCTGGCACTAGCAGTGTCGACTCGTGCTGGCACGGGTCGTGGGCTGTCACGAGTCATTGCCTAGTGCCCCGTTTTGAACTTCTAATCGTTCCCAAAGTGTTGTTGAGCGCGTTCCATTGGCTGGAAGAAATTTTTTTTATCAATTGAACGACGCAGATCGTGTCATTCTTCGCACCCCGTGGGCTGGTCTTTGCATTTTTGGAGTTTAAACGACACGAACCGCGTGAAAGGGAGAGGTATGTGTCCATACTTAGCCTCACGGATTATTTAGGTGACACGGGCTGGCTGGTGCCAAACGGCCCATGCTAAGAGGGTGTGGCACAGCTCGTACTGGGAACCTCTAGCACGGGTCGTGCTAGAAGAGAGCTTCGTGCTGGATAGTGCCGGTTGGCCGGTCGTTTGGTTCGTGTCGCTTGATGCCGCCTTCTATTTTTAACCTTGTTAAACTCCGACTCCACCTTTCAGGCTCAATTCCATCTTCTACCATGCTCTTTGGTCTGTGGTCTTCCGTCTACTACCATATTTGCAAATGGCCTTCAAATATCTTCTACCATTCTTGCGAATGGCTTTCAAATAATGTCTACAACCCTCATGGATGATCTTCTACAAAATGATGTCGAAGTACTCACGAGCAACATACTAGTAAGCTCACAAAGGAAAACCTACGTGCTCATGAATACAAAGTGTCTATTAGATTCAATTAGGACTACAAAACTCAGGATTTAGATAATAAAACAAATAATGGTCATCTAAAATCTTTGTCATGTAAACCTAACTAAAACTAGAAATCAACCAAACGAAACATGATAACAAATATGTCAAATGCATTGGTTAACGCATGCATAAAGGTGCATATCAATCCCCTCACACTTAAACCTTTACTCGTCCTCGAGTAAACAAAAACGAGAAAAGATCCAAGAGCAATGTAACATGAAAATATAAGTTAACCAATACATTCAACTTATTCCCAAGTTACCCTAATTCCCCCAAAGATTGTAAGAATCTCACAACTCTCACTCTCTCCAGAGATGCTAAAGTAACATATCCACCCAAAATCCCTCCAAGAAAAAGGTAAAGTAAAATGTTTAGTGTTAAACTGGCTTACTCCGCCGAAGAAGTTGCCAAAGACAATTAAGAGATTTTGTCAAAGAAACCGCCAAAGATAGTCAATGACATGTTCAAATTAGTTTCTGATTCCTCTCAATTTCCCTCATTTTACCTAGGAGCCCTTTCAGGTTTTCATCCTCGCATTCACACATGTTGAGCTCACCTCTCACCTTTTTCCACATGGCCTCTCATTTTTGCCTAGGTTTTCCAACCTAACGGGGCCTTGCCTCTCATTTTTACCTAGGTCTTTCAACCTATTAGGGCTTTCTCCCATTTTTTCCTAAGTCATTCTTTCGGGTTTCCGACTTAGCCGGGCATATATTTTATTTTCTTTATTTCAAATTTTTCAAAATTTATTGTGTAGCACAAAATTCCCAAAAGGTGGGTTTCATACTACATGAAGTAATGAAAAATAATAAATTACACCCAAAACATCCCCAAAACAATGAGATAACACCCTAAAGAACATAGCACACCACCAAAGTGCATCCAAAACATTCCCAAACAAAACGACATAAAAACACAAAGGAATCTCGAGATGAAAAACACCTAGATGTTTCACTACTCCATCCCCCACACCTGAACTTTGCATTGTTCCCAATGCAATGAAAAATAGTAATCATAAGTGAGGAAGAAAAAATTAGTGGAACTCACTAATGTCACCCCAAAGGGTCCTCCCTCAAGCGACTTGTCTCGTGCCTCCTCTTTCTTTCTTCATGCCTCATTTCATGCCTCTCGATGGGGAGTACGTCCCAAAAAATATCAAGCCTTGAGATATGGAATCTTTTGATCAATTGTTTGATAGCCTCCTCTTAGACATCCGCCCTTGGGAGGTCATCGTCGTACCTCTCAAAGTTACTATTTTTAAGCCCTGAAGTGCTCTTTAACTACAACTAAGTATATAATGGCAAGTCGGGGTCGTCCACGAAGAAGATGGATTTTTGTAAGGATTTTCACATATAAGGGTGAATACTACACTAGATATAGAGATATACACACATATATAAAAGCATGTAAAGAGAGGGGGGGTTTGGTTGGTGTTTCTAAGTTACGAATTTAAAGACAAATTAACTAGCAAGCAATGTAAATCTAATAAATATGTAATAAACTACTAAGAAAATGATTAAACACAAGTTACGAGACCTTGGGCACAATTGATTTCTACTTTTAAGCCTCTTATCTATCCTTAAACATACAACCTATTCAACACTTTCACTACTTGTTGTGAAGATAAATATTCTACCCTTCTTTGATAGTAGTTTACAAGAGTGAATTCATCATCTCTTACTAAACCTCACTAATGACCCCTTTAGTCGTTCAACGCCGAAAAGTATCCTATTAATGGAATTAAGTACAAAGATTCAACAAGCTTGGTAACACTTATAAACACTACACCGTTTCTAAGTATTGAACCAATTCATGCATTTATACAAGATTAGTCAAGAACGTTCAACGTTCATAAACCTCTCTTATTTGCTACACAAAACACACATGAAAAGTAATTCAACATTATCACATTTATCCAGCATTCATCAAATCATCAACCATATTAGAAGCTCTAATTCATGCCTTTGGATTTCACAACAAAACAAAGGAGAATTAGCTACTTTCATTTGCATCTGGATTCAGTTTCTTAAGCGTAGGCGCAACATTTGAATATTTTCTAAGGTGACTATAATTTCATGGGGGTGTGTGCAACACTTCCATCTTAGTGCTCTAAACATATGGATTCCTCAACTTTAAAGGGTGACCATAAAAATTAAACTGTGGTATGATAAGATCGAGCAACAATTAGTTGTTTCATAAGAAGAACAGCTCTTCCTCGATCTTCATACACGCTAACCAGGCATAAAGAGATTAGCAGCCCTACATAAATATCTCTAAGCTACAATGCGAAGTACTTGGAAACCGATAAATTTTTTACCCCATCCACTGGGTCCAGTGCACCAATGCCTTCAAAAATTACATCAGGGTATTTAGGAAAAAAAAGGATATTTATCAGCTTTAGTTGCCATGTGGAGCGACAATGAGTGGGATGAGAAATTAGATTAGCTCCAAAGACGGTAAAAAATTGAAAGTAATATTTAGTAATGACGAAACTAATGAATCCATCGATTTTTCTTGTTCCCTATATATTTATTTCATCTTTCGTTATTCGGAGTTTAATTTTGGAACAATGTCAATTTAATATATTAATATTGAATAAAATGGTCTAGGTCGTTTTACGTTCATTTGCATGCATGTTTTGGGCCTTGTTCTTTGGTGTGAAAATGGGCATCTACAACCGGTTTAAACTTAATAGACACAACCACATTATTCAGATCACTCTTTAGATTTCAATAAAAGCATGGGAAAGTAGGTGGCATCGTCTTCATAGTGCTTTTAGCAATTGAATCCATAAACTTCCATGGGATGTCACTCGCCAAATTACGCTTTCGGAGTGCATACAAATTCTGTAAAACCTCATTTGCCAATCAACAAAATAAACTACTCTCTCATCTAGAAACACTATTCACTACTCTCTCTCTCTCTCTCTCCTCTGTCCCCGTCTCTCTCTTTATGTGATAGTTGGCATTCATTCATTCACATGATAAACTTCATTCCCTCTATACAAATACATCACATATATAATGGCTAAAATCAGTAAAGGAGAAAACTCCAAGAAAATCATCGCAACCAGAAAGTTCATGTAGTAGTGTATCGGAGATATTGCTCGTAAATGTTTAGCAACTGTAAACAAAAAGATTGAAAATTTCAATCAAATACTCACATATACCAAGGTAACCAACTAGCCAATTTTGACCATAAAATTATATTAAAAATATATAATATGATTATCATTTTATTTGTTGTTAGATCCATCACAACATGTATTTTCAATTTTTTATTATTTTTTTACAGTAGTTTTATACACATAAATAAAGATATAGATAATAAAATATTTTTGCAGTAGACTCCAAAAATTCTCTTAAGAAAATTTGGTAGAGACGAAGGGAGTATACAAATGATTTCATGTTATAATAAGTGCCCGTGCATATTTGTGCACATAAGTTTCCTAAATTAATGTTTTTATATACAAAAGCTTGTATTTTTATTATTCTCCTCATTATTATTAACCATCTTATTAATGGATTTTATTATTTTGAAACCAAATCAATGGAATATTTAAGATGAGATTAAATGGTCCCAGGTCATATTTTGTACATATCAATGCAAACATGTGCATGTTTGATCGTACGCGCAAGTTTCCTGAACTAATGTTTTTATATGCAATACGCTAGTATTTTTTATTTATTCTCCTTATCCTTATTTAGTTTGTTATTATTGGAAATACTAATTTTCAAAGAAAATCAATGGAGTATTTAATATGAGATTAAATAGTTCAATGTCATATTTCGTGTATGTCAACACAAATATGTGAATGTTTGGCCTTGACTACATAACACTGTGATTTTTGATGATTTTCCAAAGCTATATGTTAGGTCTCCTTTCATGGATCCCTCCACCGAGGAGTCAAAATTTTCATTTTCATCTTAATAAGGTTTTTATAGCGTGGGAGCAACATTTGAATCTTTTCCAAGGTAACGATCCTTTCATTGGGGTGTATGTGGCACTTCAATCCTAGAAATATGAACATATGGATGCCTCAACTTTAAAGGACCGACAGAACCTTTAATTGGTGGATTGATAAGATCGATCAACAATTAGTAGTTTCATAAGAAGAACAGCTCCCCCCTCGATCTTCATGCACGCTAACTAGGCTTAAAGAGATTCACATACTTACATAAATATCTCAAATCTACAATGCGAAGTACTAGGAAACCGCTAAAATGTTTACCCCCCATCTACTGGGTCCAGTGCACCTATACCTTCAAAAATTATATCAGAATATTTAGGAAAGAATGGGTATTTTTCAACTTCAGTGGCCATATGGGGCAACAGTGATGATGGTGAGAAATTGGATCAGCTCCCAACATGGTAAAAAAGTGAAACTAATCTTTAGTGATGACGAAGCTAATGGATCAATCGATCTTTCTTATTCACTGTATATTATTTCATCTCTTGTTATTGGGTGTTTAATTTTGAAATAATATCAATTTAACATATCAACACAAATATGTGGATGTTTGATCTTGATTACATAACAGTGTGGTCTTTGATGATATTCCAAAGCCATCTGTTAGGTCTCCCTTTCATGGATCTGACCACTGGGGTGTCAAAATTTTCATTTGCATATGGATATAATTTCTATAGCGTAGGCACAACATTTGATTCTTTTCTAAGGTGATGATCCTCTTATTGGGGTGTATGTGGGACTTCAATCTTAGCAATCTAAACATATGGATTTCTCAACTTTAAAGGCCCAACATAACCCTTAAATGGTGGATTGATAAGATCCATAAAAAATTAGTTGTTTCATAAGAAGAAACGCTCTTCCTCGATCTTCTTGCACGCTAACTAGGCTCAAAGAGATTTGCAGCCCTACATAAATATCTCAAAACTACAACGTAAATTACTTGGAAACCGCTAAAATGTTTAACCCCCCACCCCCATTCACTGGGTCCAGTGCACCTATGCCTCCAAAAATTATATCAGAGTATTTAGGAAAGAATGGATATTTATCAACTTCGGTGGCCGTATGGAGCAACGGTGACTATGGTGAGAAAATTAGATCAACTCCCAACATGGTAAAAAAGTGAAACTAATTTTTAGTGATGACGAAGCTAATGGATCAATCGATCTTTCTTATTACCCATATATTTATTTCATCTCTTGTTATTCAAAGTTTAATTTTGGAATAATATCAGTTTAATAAACTAATATTGAATAAATTATCCTAGTCATTTTACGTGCATGTGCGTGTAAGTGTGTGCATGTTTTGGGCCTCGCCTATAAGGTGTGAAAATGGTCATCTACAACCGACTTAAACTTAATAGGCACAGCCTCATAATTCAGATAATTTCTTAGATGTCAATTGAAGTATGCGGAAGTAGGTGGGGTCGCCTTCATAGAGCTTTTATATA
>JAULKM010094874.1:0-11115 GCA_032355605.1 Rubia tinctorum
TACATGCTTTTATTTATATATCTATATCTATCTATGCTTGTATCCACTCCTAATTGTATGAACCCTTAGGAAAATCCTTCTTCTTTGTGGACGACCCCGACTTGCCAACTATCTACTTAATTGTATTTAGTAAGCATATTGGGCTTAAAAAATAGTATCTTTGAGAGGTACGGCGACGACCTCCCAGGAATAGTCCATGAAATTTATTAATCCTGTTTCTAGTGTGTATCAACGATTAAAAATAGAAATAATTTTTTTGAATTTTTATACTTTTGTTTTGGAAATTAAATTAATAAGGTAAATTGGTTTTAACCATCATTCAAAATTAAGCAGTATAAATTATTGTAACTTTACAACATGTATTATTTTTACATTTTCCCCTCTATATACAGATGTATATATTTTATTCTTTGTTGTATATTTGTATTTATAACATAAAAAATCGCATGACAAAAGAGGAAGTTGTAGCATTCATGAGATTATTAAATCTCTCTTTTCGTGGCACTCCTGAAAAATTATGGAGTTTGCTAGTAATCTAGCCTTAGTTATTGTGCTAGGTTGCTGAATGTAGATTAAATAATGTAGTATTGTGTATCTTTTCAGGTTTTATAAACAAAACGTGGAATTATAGAATGGCTTCAAAAATATAACAGAAGGCTTTGACAATGCCAGACACCTGTGAAAATGCAGATGGCAAATACACAACAAACACGCACGAGTAAAATAAATATGTGCAAAACAAATGAAGGTCAATTTAAATATATGCCTAAATTGTGCAGTTCCCTCAGATGCTTTTTAATATGCTTGCCCAACATTAAAATTTCTTTCAGTTTTACTTACTATCATAATTTGGCCTTTCTTTAGTACTTTGATCCTAAACCATATGTGAACATATGACAAAAATGTATATAGATATACTTACCTTCCATCACATATGGGTCAAAATCTTCACCATCAACTCTAATTTTCCAGTTTCAGTAGGGCATTTCCATTATCAAGTATAAAATGCCATCGTTAACCTTCCTCTTTCAAAGTTCATCAATAATTCCATTAACTATATCATCCTCCACTCCTTCCTCTAATATAGACTCCTTAGGATGAGAAGCTGAAGAATGATCGGGATTGGTTTCCGGATTATAATTAAGATCCTAGATATCTTTATATGTTTATTCACTTTCTATTCCTTCAATAATCACATGCAGACGTAGTCCATGACATTTATTAATCCTATTTCAAGTGTGTATCGATGATTAAAAATATGGAAAAAATTAGATTTTTAATTCTTTTTTTCTAAATTAAATTAATAATGTAAAATAATTTTAATTGTTATTAAAAATTAAGCAGTATAAATGATTGTAACTGGAAAACCTGTATTAATGTACATTTTTTCCCTTTATATACTGTTGTATATATGTTATTCACTGTCGTATATTTGTATTCATAACATGGCTAATCGCATGACAAGAGAGGACGTTGTAGCTTTCATGAGATTTGTATATCTCTCTTTTCGTGGCACTCCTGAAAAACTTATGGATTTTGCTAGTAATCTAGGCTTAGTTATTGTGCTAGTTAGCTTAATGTAGATTGAATAATCAACTATTGTGTATCTTCTCTGGTTTTGTAAACAAAGTGTGGAATTATACAATGGCGTTAAAAAATATAAAAGACGAATTTGGACAGTTTTAGACATGTGCAAAATTACAGATGGAAAACACGCAACAAAAATGCATGAGTAAAATAAGTACGTGCAAAATAAATGGAGGTTAATTTAAATATTAGACTAAATTGTGCAACTCCCTCAGATGCTTTTTACTATTCTTGCTCAACATTAAAATTTCTTTCAGTTTTACTTACTATCATCATTTAGCCTTTTATAGTACATTGATCCTAAACCATATTGTAACATGTGGCGAAAATATGTAGATATACTTACCTTACATTACAGATGGGTCAAAATCTTCCCCATCAACTCTAATTTTCCATTTTCAGTAGGGCATTTCCATTCCAAAGTATTCTATATCATCGTAAACCTTCTTCTTTCAAATTTAATCAATAATTCCATTAACAATATCGTCTTCCACTCTTTCCTCTAACATAGACTCCTCACGATCAGAAGCTGAAGAATGATCTGGATTATTTTCACGATTATAATTAAGATCCTAGATATCTTTATATGTTTATTCACTTTCCATTTCTTCAATAATCATATGCAGACACAGTCCATGACATTTATTAATCATATTTCCAATGTGTAGCGATGATTGAAAATAGAAATAAAATTTATGAATTTCTATACTTTTGACTTTAACATTAAATTAATTTACCTTTATCAACTGATGTATACATTTTATTCACTCTCATATATTTGTATTCATAAGATGGCTGATTGCATGGAAAGAGAGGATGTTGTAGTATTCATGAGATTAGTATATATCTATTTTTGTGACAGTCATGAAACATTTATGTAGTTTTCTAGTAATCTAGCCCAAATTATGGTGCTAGTCGGCTGAATGTAAATTGAATAATCAAGTATTGTGTATCTTCTCAGGTTTTGTAAACAAAGTGTGGAATTACACAATGGCCTTAAAAATATAACGGAAGGCTTTTTACAGTGCCAAAAAGGTGCGAAATTACAAATGGAAAACATACAACAAACACACACGTGTAAAATAAATACGTGAAAAATAAATGGAGGTCAATTTAAATATAGGCCAAAATTGTGCAAGTCCCTCAGAGTCTTTTTACTATGCTTGCTCAACATTAAAATTTCTTGTTGTTTTACTTACTATCATCATTTAGCTTTTCTTTAGTATATTTATCCTAAACACTATGGGAACATAATGCAAACATATATAAAGATATGCTTACCTTACATCACATATGTGTCAAAATCCTTACCATCAACTATAATTTTCTTGTTTTACTGGGGCATTTCTATTCCGAAGTATTCTATGTCATCGTCTACCTTCTTCTTTCAAAGTTCATCAATAATTCCATTAACAATATCGCCCACCATTCCTTACTCAAATATAGATTCCTCACTATCAGAAGCTGAAGAATGATTGGGATTTCTGGATTATAATTAAGATCCTAGATATCTTTATATGTTTATTCACTTTCCATTCCTTCAATAAACACATGCAGACATAGTCCATGACATTTATTAATCCTATTTCTATTGTGTATCGATGATTAAAAATAGAAATATAATTTTTGGATATCTCTGTACTTTTGTTTTGGAAATTAAATTAATAATGAAAATCGATTTTAACCCTCATTAAAAATTAAGCAGTATAAATTATTGTAACTGTGCAACATGTATTATTTTTACATTTTTTTCCTTTATATACTGATGTATATATTTTATTCATTGTTGCATATTTGTATTCATAAAATCGCAAATCGCATGACAAAAGAGGAAGTTGTAGCATTCATTAGGTTAGTACATCTCTCTTTTCGTGGTACTTCCGAAAAACTTATGGAGTTTGCTAGTAATCTAGCCTCAGTTGTTTTGCTAGTTGGCTGAATGTAAATTGAATAATATTGTATTGTGTATCTTCTCAAGTTTTTAAAACAATTTGTGGAATTATAAAATAGCTTCAAAAATATAACAGAAGGCTTTGACAGTGCTAGACACGTGCAAAATTACAGATGAAAAAACACAACGAACACGAACAAGTAAAATAATTACATGCAAAAAATGGAGGTTAATTTAACTATAGGCCTAAATTTTACAGTACCCCCGGATGTTTTCTGCTATGCTTGCTCAACATTAAAATTTCTTTCAGTTTTACTTACTATGATCATTTAGCCTTTCTTTTGCTTATTGATCCTAAACCATATGTTAACATATGACAAAAATATATAGATATACTTACCTTACATCAGAGATAGGTCAAAATCTTCACCATCAACTCTAATTTTCCCGCTTCTATGCCATCGTCAACATGTTCTTTCAAAGTTCATCAATAATTCCATTAACGATATCGTCTTCCATTCCTTCCTCTAATATAGACTCCTCACGATCGGAAGCTGGAGAATGATCAAGTTTAGTTTGAGGATTATAATTAAGATCCCAGATATCTTTATATGTTTATTCACTTTCCATTCCTTCAATAATCACATGTAGACACGGTCCATGACATTTATTAATCATATTTCAACTGTGCATCGATGATTAAAAATAGAAATAATTTTTTTGAATTTCTATAAATTTGACTTTTAACTTTAACATTAACTTAATAATGTAAAATGATTTTAATCCTTCTTGAAAATTAGGTAGTATAAATTGTCGTAACTGAACAACCTGTATTAATGTACATTTTTCCGTTTATAAACTGATTTATACCTTTTATTCACTGTAGTCATAACCCGGCTGATCGCATGATAAGAGAGGACATTGTAGCATTCATGAGATTAGTATATCTCTATTTTCGTGACACTCATGAAAAATATATGAAGTGTGCTAGTAATCTAGCCTAAGTTATTGTGCTAGTCGGCTGAATATAGATTGAATAATCAAGTATTCTGTATTTTCTAAGGTTTTGTAAACAAAGTGTGGAATTACACAATGGCTTTAAAAATAAAACATAAGGCTTTTTACAGTGCCCGACAGGTGCGAAATTATAGATGGAAAATATGCAACAGACACGGACGTGTAAAATAAATGATTGAAAAATAAATGGTGGTCAATTTAAATGTAGGCCCAAATTGTTCAAGTCCCTCAGATGCTTTCTACTGTGCTTGCTCAACATAAAAATATTTTGCTATTTTACTTACTATCATCATTTAGCTTTTCTTTAATATATTTATTCTAAACACTATGTGAACATAATGCAAAAATATATATAGATATGCTTACCTTGCATCACATATGGGTCAAAATCATCATCATCATTACCAACTCTAAGTTTCCAGTTTCATTGGGACATTTCCATTCCAAAGTATTCTATGCCACCGTCAACCTTCTTCTTTCAAAGTTCATCAATAATTCCATTAATGATGTGGTCCTCCACTCCTTCCCCTAATATAGACTCCTCACGATCAGAAGCTGAAGAATGATTGGGATTAGTTTCCGGATTATAATTAAGATCCTAGATTGATGGAGATCCCAAGACAACTACCACAATAAATGAAGACATTCCACAACTGGATCAAACATTCAAGGGTTATGTTCGGGATCCTCTAAGTGATATGGATGGTCTTATGACAAGGTTAAGAACGAAGCTTAGAGATGCGGAATTGAATACTTTGATTGATCAACTTCATGATGACGAATTAAAGAAGAAGTTGGCTAGGGCTTGGATTAATTATTTAAGCTTGTCGATTGACTGAAGACGTTGTGAAGAACACTATATTCTTTTTCCCACTGGGTTTTTAATAAGGTGGTATGATCTTTGTAAAATGTTGTAAAATGATTTTATTTTGGGTTTTTGGACTGAAATACTTGGCCATGTGAGCTTTGAATAGATGTTTCGAAATTTACAGTCCATTAGGGTTTAAAATATTTAGTTTTATTCTGATTAGAATTACATTTGGCAAGATTAGATAAGGTAATATTTTTCTGGTCTAATTCTAATTACACAAGGCCGAAATTAGAGTATTTTTATAAGTATAGTTAGATATGGTTTTAACTTCTTAAAGCTGCCATAAGTTGATTCAGATTCCAATTGTAATTAGAGTTTGTGTTCGAAAATCTCCTCTATTTTAAGAGAGGGATGCCGAGAATTATAACACACTTTTTATCAATCAAATGTTAAAAATTTGGGTTATACTCATTGCTTGCGAGCATTCTCATTGTTGCTTAATCCTGCAGGTTATTTAAGGACCAATAACCTTGTGATCTAAACCTTCGGGCTATTTAGAGAGTAAGTCGGAATTAAGTTTACCATGCAGGCTAGAAGCTTGAATTTCATGTGTGTATACTAGGTTTTGGGCAAAATCCTCAGTGTAGACAAAGATACAATATTCCGTAATCCAAAGTTTTCGCAAGAAGATTCATATCAATTGGAAAATTGCCTTGGTCAAAAATCTTCATCAGGGGTTTTAAGTTTTGCTTGAATTTATTTTTGAAATTTTCTTTTTAAAATTATAAACTCTTTTGTGTCATATTTTACCTATTTTGTTTGATCTTTCTTAGCTGGGAGGTTGAATCTAGAGTCGAAGGACGTCGAAGGGTCCGAGAGTTAGAATACTTCGGCATTACTATCCCCCTTCACCTTCATCAATCGAGTCAGGAGGACGTCAAATGGTTCGACCGTTAACAAGTATTATCCACCTTCACCTCCTGGTTAGTTTCGTAGTTTTAGGTAGCTTATATAGTTTAAGTGCTTGCGATATTTTCCATCCACTCTTCTGAAGAATTATTGCATGCTCGTAATCCTATTTGTTTTCTTTATCGTTCTTTGATTCTGTAATCTTGAATGTTTGTTTGATTCTTGATTACACCTTATTCAAAAAGAAGAAGAAGAGTCTTTTGTGTCTTTTCTAGATATTGTGTCATATTCTTGATCCTTACGATCTTGAATACCTCGAAGTTCATTTGAATCGAGAGGAAGTTGTCGCAGTTTTCTTATTCCAAATTTTATATAGGCTTTAATTGTTCCAAAACTTTTCAAAAACCAAAAATAAGGGTAGCAAATTTTGGGTTCTAAAAATGGGAATTTAGGATTTGGAAAAATCGTAATTTGGGCCTTTTTACAATTTCCAGAAAGTTTAGGGGCTGTTTTTCCATTTTCAAAAATATTTTGGGGTTGCATGGCTAAAATTTTTGGAAAATAAGAATCTGATTTTGTGTGATTTATTATGGGAAAGAGTATAATTTATAGCTGAAAAGGGAAGAAAAGAAAACGGAAATCCGACTTGAAAAAGGAAAAAAAAAACAAAATCCTAGTCGGAATCGAAAAAATGAGTTTCTATATATAATGGGCGTGGGTTGGAGCAGAAAAATACATCTTGGGCAGCAAGTAATCATGTATTATTAAGGAATAGTAATATATGTAAATTGTAATTAGATTTAAATTCCTTTTCTAGTCTAGTATAGGTCTTTCGTACTACTATATAATGCACCCCAAAGCATGAATACAAACACACAATTATTACCCCGTAAATTCTTCATGGTATCAGAGTCTAAAATCCTAAAAACCTAAAGAAAAGTTTTCCACTGCTTTCTGAGCCACGCCGCTGATCGATGTCTACGCACTGCCTCACGCGCCGCCGTCTCCGTCGACCGTAGCTCGCTGCCCGTTGTCGATCACCGTCCGCCGCTGCTGCTCACCAGCCGCTCCTGTTGACGCTCCATTTTTTTGTCGTTCCACTACTGCAGTATCTGCCGATCTCAGCTGCGCTTTGTTCCACACGTCACCCCCGATCTGCAGTGGCCACAAGCCTTCTGCCGTTCAATGCTGCAGCCGATATTCCATCACCGTTATGTCGCTCTCAGTTATCCGCTGCCCATTGTCCGTTTACGTGTGTAAGTCACGAGCAGCCGTACCTGATCTCGTACCGCTAACATGAAGTTCACACACCGTTGCGTCGTCCATACCGCCGATCTGTTCACTGCTGCTGATCTGCAATTATGTCTGCTCATGGCTCTAGTTTTGATGCCGCTGAACAGGCCCGTATCGCTATTGAAACCGAGGCTAATAAACTACAAAACCTCGACACCACCGATGTTATTGCAGCTTTACTCAAACAGTTGCAATTGCAATCTGGCATTGGGGGATCTGTTCCTACGGGTCGTTCTATGCATGACCCTTACTTCCTCAGTACTTTCGACTGCCTGGGTTTGTAAATCTGTCCCGTCATTCTTAAAGGAGAGGAGAATTACCTGGAATGGTCTAATGCTAATGACGTCTCTATGCTTGCCAAGAAGAAGAATGGTTTCATTGATGGAACCATTATTAAACCTCCAGACAATCATCCTGATGCGGTTGAATGGCCTGGAATTAATGCTACCATGGTGTGTTGGGGTTTACAGACCTTAGATCCACCATTACGTTCTTCTACCAGCTTGTATGCCACGGTAAAGGTATTTTGGGATGATGTAAAGGCTCATTTTACCCTTTGGAATGGTCCAAAAATTCTACAAATGCGCGAAGATATCCAAAACTGTCGACATCCAAAACTGTCGACATAATGGTCAAACTGTTACCATTTATTTTGGCAAACTGAAGAAGTTGTTCCGTGATTACAACTCCTTTCGGCCTCCATTAGTTTGCACCTGTGAAGCTTGTAAACCTCTGTGCACTTGCAACCATGCTGCCAACGCCTTCCTAGAACGTGAGAAATATATGTTCTACCTATTTCTCATGGGTCTTGAAGAAGGCTATCATACCTTGCGATCCAACATCATGACCACTGATCCTCTTCCACCAGTCATGCGTGTCTATGCCTTTGTTGCTCAGGAGGAGAATCACAGGGCCATTTTTCTGTCTCGTGAGGTTTCAACTAACTCTATGGCGTATGCTTCACGACGTCCACCACATTCGGGTTCTTCGCTAGCTGTTCTTACTTCAGTTTATCGTAGGAATCTGATCCGTTCACATTGTAATCGCAAGGGCCATGACAAAGAAACCTGTTTCAAGCTCACCGGAGTACCAGATTGGTTCAAAGAATTAAACCTAAAGACCAGGAAAACGGCGCTAACCCAGCCAACCGCAGCCACCGGGAATAGTGGACTGGCCTCCAGAGGTCGCCTGGCTCTACCGCCATTCGCCAGCTCTGCTCTGACTCCACAGGGACATGCTGCTGCAGCCTCCCGAACTACTCCTGCCCGTTGTGATTTCGGTCATGCTCTGTCTGATGACCAATGGAATAGGATCCTACATTTATCTAATCAGTTTAATGTTGTGTCTGACCATGGGTCAGGTAAGTTTACTTTACCATGAATTCTTGATACAGGAACCTCATATCACATGATCAGTGACAAGGGTTCTCTTCTTGATATTACTACTGATGTTCATTCCGTGAATGTTGTACTGCCTGATGGTTTTGTGTTATCTTCTACCCAATATGGTTCTATTCATTTAAGGGATGTTACTCTTACTCATGTACTCTACATACCCTCTCTACATTTCCATTTATTATCATGTACTAGATTGTTATCTGCATTAAAATGTCTAGCTTTGTTTACTGAAAATTATTGGATTTTACAGAAAATCAGTATGGGGAATGTGATTGGTCTGGGTGAACAGAAAGGGGGGGGGGTTATTGGCTTCGTCTGCTAGATCCGAATGTTCGTCTCTCGCAGTCCATACCGACAGTTGCCTCTACGGTGTTGTCTTATGTGTCTACTCTTGATTTTAGCACAAATAAAATTTTTGTTCCTTGCTCTATCTGTTATAGAGCAAAACAGACTAGACATAGTTTTTCTTTGAGCAATTCAAATGCTACTTTTTTATTTGAATTAATACATTGTGATATTTGAGGTCCTTATAAAACCCCATCTTCTAGTGGTGCATTTTATTTTTTAACTATAGTTGATGATTACTCCCGCTCTGTTTGGGTTTATTTGTTAGTTGCTAAGTCTGATGTAGCATCAATATTTTTAGAATTTTGTTCTTTGATCAAGAATCAGTTTGGCTGTGTGATTAAGCGTGTCCGGGCTGAAAATGGTACACAATTTCTACCTTTTAGATCATATTTTGTTGAGTCTGGGATCGTATTTGAGATATCCATGGTTGATACACTGCAACAGAATGGTCGTGTTGAGCGCAAGCATCACCATTTTCTAAATGTGGCTCGTGTTTTATGCTTTCAAGCCAATCTACCTATTGAGTTCTGGGGTGAATGTGTTCTTACTGTTGCTTATTTGATCAATAGGATACCCACAAAGAATTTGATGGGCGCGCACCTTTCGAATTGTTTCATGGATGTCCTCAAAATAACAAAGTTTTGCGAGTATTTGGTTGTTTGTGCTTTGGCTCCTACATTACCATTTTCCGTGACAAGTTTGCTCCGTGAAGTCGCAGATGTTTGTTTCCTGGGTATCCTTATGGAAAGAAAGGTTATATTCTTTTTGACTTGGAAACCCGTACTTTCTTCAACAGTCGGGATGCTGATTTTTATGAAGACCAGTTTCCTTACAGTCTCTTACCGAAGGCCTTACCATCGTCCGTCACATCACCGGCGCTAGCCCCCTCACCGCCGGTGACTGCACCACCGGCGGAAAGCTTCTCACCGATATCTCCTATACCACTGACGATTTTGAGGATGGATGTGCCACCGCAAGCCGACGTCATCCCACACGCGCCGGCTGAGCTGGCCGCACGTGACTCGCCATCCGCTGCTGAGCTCCACGCGCCACCAGATGTTGACGTCCACGTGCCTCAGGTTGCTGACATCCATGTGTCACCTGCTTATTTGACATAACCTCCATCTACTTCGTCTCAGCCTCCATCTTCGTCGATTGAGAATCCGCCATCGTCAACTTTGGCCGAGCTACCTACTGTCCGACAGAGTGGTCATCCTCGTCGACCTCCAACTTATCTGCATGATTATGTCTACTCTGTTGCTTATATTAAAAATAACCCCACTGCTATGACCACACCTGCGATATCACATTCATTAGGTGTTCTCTATTCTTTAACCGATTTTTTAAATTGTGATAAAATTTCTAGTACGCATTCTAGATTTTTGGGTGTAGTAACTTCTAGTGTAGATTACACCACTTATTATGAGGCTTCCCGCTATGATCATTGGCGTGATGCTATGGCTGATGATATTAATGCACTTGAGCGCAATCAGACTTGGACCTTGTATTCACTGCTTCTGCATAAGACTGCCATTGGATGCAAATGGGTACCAAGTTTAAATTCGATGGTTCCATTGAGTGTCACAAGGCTCGTCTGGTGGTTCTTGGAAATTTCCAGAAATAAGGTATTAATTATACTAAGACATTTGCTTCTGTTACAAAGATGAGTTCGGTTCGTCTGTGTCTATCTGTTGCAGTCATTCATGGTTGGGAACTTCACCAGAGGGATGTACATAATGCTTTTCTACATGGTGATTTACATGAGGAGGTATGTATGCACCTTCACCGGGCTATCCTGCGCCTCCTGGTCAGGTTTGTCGGCTTCAGAAATCTCTTTATGGTCTTCGTCAGGCTCCTCGTAA
>JAULKM010094885.1:0-11114 GCA_032355605.1 Rubia tinctorum
CACCATTAATTTAATTCATAAACAAGTTTAACATTCTTGATTTTTTTTATAAAACTAAAAATAATTTTGCAAACCTACTATTAATTATAATTAATATATTTATTAATATATGAAATGTATATTCGTAATTGTATAAATTAATTTTAGTAAAAATATTTTTTTAAATGGAATATTAAAAGTATTCTAACTAAGTAAAATGAAAATAATTGTATTTTTATTTATTAAGTGAATAATATGTAATTAAATATAATATAATGTTCTTATTTTAAATTATAAAAAATAAAACATAATTTTATTTTTATATAAATATTATTACATTTAAAAATAATATATTTTAGTTTTATAAATTATAAAAAAATCTATTTTTATATGATTTTGGTCGATTTGGGCCGATCCATGACCCAGTCTGACCCGACCCGACCGACCCTAAATTATGGAAATTTTGACCCGACCCGATCCGACCCATTTGTCCCAAAAATTTTGGGTCAATTTGGGCCGGGACAGCCGACCCGCCCCGACCAATGAACACACCTATTTATATATCTTTTCAAATATGTCGTCAAAGTTTGAGAGTGTTGATTGTCAAATAATATGTGTGCAGATTAAAGTGGGATAGAGAGAGTACTTATTTCGCTTTCTTTTTATTCTCATGCAAATTGCCCGTGTGGTCCTGCTACTTTCAAGTTTCATTCTTATCATTTATCATTTATCACCAATTATTGTTTATCTCTTCTTTTTTAAGCGATCGAATTCCAGTGATGTGAGCTATCATGTTGGATCTAGATCTGAGCCAATCGGTTCAATTTGGTGAAAAGCTTCTTTACAAATTGCTCTTAAGTTTTTTTTTCAGTAACAGATGATTAGGTAATCATGCATGATAATTTCAGCAGCTACCTAATTTTATCCTTTTTTTTCTCGATCAATGCATGGCATGCACATCACTGAAAAATTGCACTTACATCATTTACAGTGTGTGTATTAATTTTATTCCGTTAAAATTGCATTCACGTATTTAACATGATATGATTGATCCGAGTTATGAATGTTCAAGGCACAAAAAGAAAAATGAAATAGCATTTGAATTTGTGATACTACTTCCGATTCTCTCTATATATATATGTCACACTTAACTTTTTTGATTGTTTATTTTATATTGACTCACTTACTATTTTTTACAAGATTTCTCCAAGTTCGTCCGCTGATTCTACTTTTTAATTTCTAAATCCAATTTCATCAACTCATTTTATTCACCCAAATTTAGACACTTGACCTATGATGCAGTAGAAGATTGAATTTCAGTTTTTGAGGCAATTAGCTAGGTACCCCAAAAGGAAAGAGGATTGTGCGACCAAATGAGGCAAATGAGGTGTTTAGGAAATTTATCAGATTAGTTATAGTTATTAGTTAAGGGTTGCACGACTTTAACCTGACACAAATTTGTAACGACGCCTCTCTGTTAAAAAAAGAGATACAAGGAGCACAACTTTCCAAAAACTTTGTGAGTCCATTATTTTAGATGGAAGAAGTGGCATGCCATTAATATTTGGGTATGGGCCATGCAGTAAGGGCTAAAAGCAAGTATCTTTATGGGATTCTGGGAACAACTCATGGTGCCCTCCACTACAAAGCCTGCCCTTAAATCTCCACTCTAGTATTTTACTTTCGAATATCCACTTCTCTGTTCTTTCCCAAAAAACCCACTCATCGCAAACTCCTGATAATATTTCACAAAACCTACTAAACGCAAACTCATGGTAAAATATGATGAAGAATATAAGAGCAGAGATTGTAAGGGTACGTGTTAGGTTTTCTTTAATTATAAATTAATTTAATTTTATAAAATTATGTCACATTTTGTTTAATTTCAATTTATTTTAATATAGAATCTTATGACTCTAATATTGACACGGTTGGAAAATCGAAAGATTCGCAAGCACGGATTCATAAATACAATCAAGGGTTCACTAGCACAAACATTATGATTTAAGTTTTGGAATCCACCAGTAAAGAATAATCTCAAAATATTGTAGGATGAAAAATAAAATATTATAACAGTACAAAAAGTCATTAAATACTAATGAAACGTAGAATAATGAAAAAGAAAAATTGAAAATAAAGTGAAAAAACAGATAATATTCGTTTTGAGGCTTAAAATGATTTTAAATGCCAGAAAGAATTTGCCAACACGAATTAATCGAACACATTTAATAACTCGCTACGATTTCGAAAAGCTATTGCAATAGTCATATGAACATTGCATTTACGACGATCGATTGCATTCTCAATCGTCACCGCCAGATGTCTTACACGAAATATACCATTAGAATTAAGTGAATGTAAATTTAAACTATTTGACTCGTAATCTATAAATATCACGTTCACATAACGAATATACAACCAAATGTGAAAATGCATAATTCTTCCGGTGATCTAAATATGGGCTCTTATAAAATGACAAGGGGATTTTTTTAAAGTTGGAATGAGTTGAGCAAGTTGTATTGGAAGAGTAAAATGTAAATTGAATGAATGAAAATAATATAGAATTTGTCAAAAGATGAAGGGGCAAAATAAAAAGACCATTCGAAAATAAAAAGTGACCCAATGTAAGAGGACCGGAGGGAGTATTAAAGTTTTTACGTGAAATAAAATCCAACTTAATATGAAAGGTTACCGAAGTATCAAATGAGTAATTCTGTACGAAATCAAATTGAACTATCATCTCGAATTGCGATACACCTATGGTCACCAAAAATATTGACATCAAACAATGGGCACACTTTTTTTGAAAAGTAAACTGAGTGGAGAAAATTATATTGGGAACGTAAAAAATAAATTTAGTTGATAGAAATAATCTAGAATTTACCAAAAGAAAAAAATGTCAATATAAAAATACATCTAAAAAAGGAAAATACCACTATAAAAATTTCGGAGGGAGTACATAATACATTTAGTCGCTAAGAAGTAGCCAAGTTGGAGTATACTTTCTCCATCCCACCATTAATTGTTTAATTTAATTTTTGAAAGGCAAACTAACCTAATTTCGATAATTAAATTCTATTATCATAAATAAGACTATTATCATATTATATATCGTTGGATTTATCATAACATGAAATTATATATATATTATTATTTTTGAAATTTTTTTACCCACATAAATAAATGAGTTTGTCTCTTGAAAGACGGTCTTTCCATAAATTATGAAAAGACCAAGGTTTAAAGTGTAAATTAGAAGAAATTAAGATAAATTTTCGGGTTGTATGAACCGGATTATAAAATTTATAACTACTACACGTTGCATAATAAAATTTAATATTGCAACAAAGACTTTTTACCTTTTATTATTATAATTAAACCCCGTCTTTCTATAAGCCTATGGAAAGACCGTCTTTTCTAAGATTTTGCCTAAATAGAGGTATTAATAGTTAAAAATTGATTCAGTTAATTTTTAAAAGTCAATATAAGTCATTAATGATGGAGGGGAAGGGTATATAGAAGCATGAAGTGGCAGCTACACAGGGAATATTGTGTTATGTAGTAAGTGGAAACATTCATTCGATCTCCTTTTTATAAAGGTGCATAGATGTCTGAAAAAGAATAGATTCCTTCACTTTTGTTTAATATTGATTTTCTTTCCTTACCCTACCCACAACCCTACCCACAAGGCCACAACCACCTTAAACTCAAAATTCGAAAAGATATAAATTACTCAAAACACAAAACTCAATCACATGATATAAGTACTATAGAAATTCTAAGTACAGTTAATTTTAATGTTTAATTTACTATATCATCCTTATGACACGCATTTAGCAGTTTTGAACCTGCATTTAGAATTTGATTTTATACATAAAATTCTAGTACAAAACAATTTATTAATTCTTAAAATATGGCCCATAATCTCGATAATATTATCAAATATCAACTACCTCTTTTTATCAAACATGAAGCTTCAAACTCATAATTATGAACCTGCAGGGTCCTTGGGAACAGGAAACTAACAGCAACAGGTTGCACAAGAAGTTGAGCCTGGGTGGTGTGATACCTGTGTAACAAGTTCATCAACTACCTTACTTGACCGACATTGCTAAATCAATCTTTGAAGAGTCCAAATGGCCTGAATTCCCAAAGCTTAGTAAAAAAATCTCACACATCCAATGTTTTTCGAAGCTGAACTCAGAGATCTTGTCTCAGTCCTCCGACTATTTAATGATGTCACTACAACACAAAAGGATATAAGAATGCTTATATAGGGACACTTATACAAAAAAACGTCCCAATAAATGTATATTAGAACACTTATGAATTAAACGTCCCAAAATTGTGTGACACATGTTGAAAGCGTCCTAATAGAGCGTGTAATTAGGACATTACAAAATGACCCAATAAAAAAAATTTTGGGACATTTATAAGCGTCCTAATAGATATATATTAGAACACTTATAAATTAAACGTCCCAAGAGAATATAATAGGACGCATAGAAGCAACCATATATCTTACTATATGGTCGCTAAATATAGCAACCCATGATCTATAGGGACTAGCGAAAACGGGTCGTTTAAGGGACACTTTTAAAAGTGTCCTATCAATGGAAGCGTCCCAATAGAAACCTATTGGGACGCATTTTAGCATCCCAATAGCCCGTTTTCTCTATTAGGACGCATTTTAACATCTCAATAACTTGTTTGTGTTGTAGTCTGTAAATCCCCTGACTAGAGCTGTGAAGAAAGAACGCACCAAGTTTAGAAAGTGTCTCTGACGCAATGACCTTTGAACTTTTCTTTTTCAAATCCAGAGCAGCTGTCTTTGACATAATTGCCCACGCTCTCAGAATCAGTTTTCAATTACAAGTGATCCCATAATTGAGATGGATTGCAAAGGTAAGCCACAACACAAGATTTCAATTTACAAGTTGAGAGACCAATTTTAATAGAAGAGCTATTCACATAAGCACGTGTTGATGAGACAAAACGTGTATGAAAAAGAGAGAGATAGTTGTGGATAATGTTAATCCACATTATGGGGTATATTTTAGAAATAGAAATTGTTTAGAACTAAAATTTTATATTTAGAATCAATTACTAAATGCATATCCAAAACTCTTAAATGTAAGTTATAAGGATAATATAGTTAAAATTACCTACATTTAGGATTTCCTTACTTGTACTTAGATTTGCCCTGCTCAATAGATATGCTCATGAATTATAGGTTCACACACTACTGGAAAACAAGTACTTAAGTTCCGGTTATTTGCTGGGGGGGCAAAGGAACCGGTGATGAATAATGGTAAGGCACCAGTTTTATGACGAAATTATAGATTACGGGTACTGACGGTGATTGTCAGCACCAGAATAGAGTAACCGGTGCTAAAAACCGGTACCAAACATATGAAATAACAACGGTACTAACGGAGGGAGTGTAAGGGACTAGTGCTGGAACAGGGTTCCATGTGCGCAACAGTGTATTTGGCGCCATAAAAATGGAGGAAAAATTATAGCACCAGTACGAAGCAGTTTGTCGGTGCCTATGTAAAATTATAGCACTGTAATGCATAAAAACCGGTGTCTGGAAAATGGGGCCCAGATGGGAGAAGAATACTTATTTTGTGTTCAACACCGGTTTTGGTAAAAACTTAAAACCTGTGCTGGAAATAGTCATGTTGGCAGGTTTTTTTATGTTGAAACTGAGTATGTGCTCTGTTTCATGAAAGACACCTATTTTTGTTTACACAACACTGGAATTTATACCGGTGCTTTGTACTTAGAATAAGTTATTTGACTTAGCTCTCAGGTTGGGAAAATGATTTCAAAAAATCATTCAAGGTAACCGTAAGCAGCTGTTTTTCCATTTCTAGGCACCGATTTATTACATTTCAGCACCGATCTTTGGACTGGTGTTTTGTGGTTAGAATTAATATTTTCAGTTTGCTCTCGAGTTGTGAAACAGCTCTGGGAAAATAATTCAAGGTAACCATGGGCAGCTACTTTAATGCCTTCTTGGTATCGGTTGTAATATTTCTAGCACCGGTCTTTATACCGGTGTTATGTACTTTCAAAATCAATCAAAACAATCCGGCATTAAGCAGCCTAGTGGTTAAAATAGTTGACCCGCCCCCTTCCCAGCATCGTTAAACAAGAGAGGAGGACAGTTAGGGGTCAAAGATAAGATATATATGTTGCTCCTGTTCCTACTACTATACTACCAAGAATGGTAGATAGTGGCCAGTACCGGGGTCGTCTACAGAGATTTTAAGAATCTAATAATCAACTCAACACAACCGTAGTGGGGTCGTCAATTTGACCACGTTTTAGGAATAAACAGTGTTGTGAAAATACTCATTTGGGAGGGGGGATTTTCAACTATCAACTACAAGCATGCAATCAACGGAATAAATAATATAAACTAACACTCGGGGAATATTTGCATAACATGATCAATGTTATTTCGATCATCGATTTCATCAAATACCAAAACTAAACCCTATTCTAGTGTTTGTGTCACGGGGTGAGGAGAATGGTCGAAACTTCCCCCTATCTGTCCCATAGAGGTGTGCGTATAAAATCTTCCATCGATCTTTCCTCCTCAACTAGGAGAGTGCAATAACGGTTATAGCTCATTGCGCAGGTCTGATTCTCCCCGTGCGATTAAGTCCTGGTGGAACACCACGAACGAACTACCCATAGGCCTACAAAGGCAAAGGAAGTAAACGTCTTATCGATGACTCTAAGATCACAAAGATAATCCTAGTTTGCTACCTAACCTATCTCTATCTGTAACCTTTTGGACCTCTTTGGTCAGCTAGATGCATGGTCAATCGTGACGATTAACAACGATAATCTTCGTGCACACACCCAGTTCCGGACTATAGTCACCCCAAGCGCATTGAGCTTTCCTTAATCGGGGAGTGGAAATAGTGCACCAACATGAAAGTAGACTCGATTGTGTGCCAACAAAGTGTGACAATCATGCAATTCACAAGAATATTAATAACAAGCCAACATAATAATCACAAAACACATAAAAATAGGCAGATCTAGAAATTTTACAAAATAAAATTTAACACATGAATACAATAAATATCCAAGTTAGATCCCTACTCTCTAAACCCAAGTATTTCATTGGATTCAACACCTTTGGGAAAAATAAAAATAAAAAGATGAAAAGAAAAGAATCTAGAGAGAAGGAAGGGTGTTTTCTCTCTCTAGCCTACAAGTAAGATCTAAAAATGAGTATAAACTTAAACCCTAGTAGACAAAAGTCCATGTATATAGTAGTAAGGAATTGGGCCTAAAAATAGGCCTAAAATTGGCAAAAAACCCCAACAGCTGCCACTGGCGCAGGGGGGGGGGGGTTCCTCGTGCCATGGCTCGTGTCAGCCAAGGGGGCTCGTTCCAGCGTAGGACATCGACCTTGGCACGGGTCATGTCGTTCGTGCTTGCGCGGGGCACCAACTCTGGCACAAGTCGTTCTTCCTCGTGCCGACGTGACCCGTGTCATCCGGCGCAGGCCGTCGACCGGGTTTTCATTTTGCTGGTTCTGATATGCACCATGCATCGTTTGGCATGACCCATCGACTGGAACCTCCATTTGCTCAGTACCTCGGCGTGCCCCGCGTCATTCTTCATTCCCCGTGGGCTGGTCTTGGCATCTGTGACTTGAAACTGCGCGAGACGTGTAAAACAGAACGTCCCGCTCCCCTCGTGCTGGAATTTGACATGGCCCATGTCAGGTGGTATGGGCCGTGATGCTTAATGCTGGTTGTGCTAGCTTTTGGCTTGTGCGAGGCTTGTGCGGTCCGTTCCGATAGTGGCTGGTTCACTTGGCTAACTTCTTTACTCCGCTAATGGTGAACCGTTGGTCTGATTTGGGAGTTATTATAGTCGATTTTATAGCGCTCGATAAGAGGAATGCAATAGTGACATTCTCAAGGGCTGATTCTTCTCTAATTTTCCCATGAACTCTGTGCAATCTCGAACAACGATCCCTCTGTTCCTCCTTTGGCCTCTTGAACTTTGAATCCGCCTTTCTTGGTCCCAATTCCATCTACTACCACGATTTGGAGTCCGTGGCCTTTAATATACTACCATTCTTGTGAATGGCCTTCGATATATTTTACCATCCTTGCGAATGAACTTCAAATATCTACTACCATACTCGCAGATGACCTTCTACAAAAGAAAATGAAAAATACTCACGAGCAACCTACTAATGAGATCAAAGTGGAATATATAGGTGCACATGAATACAAAGTGTCCATTAGCATAAATTAAATCTACAAAAAGCGGGATTTAGATAAGAAAATAAATCATGGTTATCTAAACCCTTTGTCATGCAAACCTAACTAAAACTAGCAATCAACCAAACAAAGATGTTAATAAATGTGTTAAATGCATCGGCTAAGGCATGCATAACAGTGCACATCAATCCCCCCACACTTTAAAATGTACTCGTCCTTGAGTAAACAAAAATGAGAAAAGATTTAAGCGAAATGTAGCATGCAAAGAGAAGTTATCCAATACATTCAATTTTTTCCCAAGCTGCCCTAGTTCCCCCAAAGAAGTAAGAATATTACAACTCTCACACTCCCTGAAGTTGCTAAAGTAACCTAACCATCCCAAAATATTGTGAAGAAAAAGGTAAGCATGAAAAATAAGTGTTAAGCTAGCTTACTAATCCAAAGAATCCGCCGGAGACAATCCAAGAGATGTTGACGAAGAAACGGCCAAAGATGGCCAAAAGATGTTGAAGTTCCATTTCAAATTTCTCTCAATTTCTCTCATTTTGCCAAGGAGCCCTTTCAGGTTTTCATCCTAACATTCACACATGTTGAGCTCACCATCTCATCTTTTTCCACACGACCTCTCATTTTAGCCTAGGTTTTCCTATCTAGCCCGACCTAGCCTCTCATTTTTACCTAGGCCTTTCGACCTATCCGGGCTTTACTTCCCATTTTTGCCTAAGTTGCCCTTTCGCGTTTCCAACTTAGCAAGGTATACATTTTTTTTCATTTTTTCAAAATTTTCATTTTTTTGTGTAGCACAAAATGCCCCAAAGTTGGGCTTCATACTACAAAAGATAGTGAAAAAGAAAAAATGTAGACGACCAAAGTGTTCATCCCAAAACATTCCCCAACAAAGTGATAACCACCTAAAGATCATACCACCAAAGATTCTACCAACTTCCCAAAACTAAAGAAAACAACAAAATAAAGCAACACAAAAAAGCACAAAAGAATCCAAAGATGAAAACTCTTAAGTTTTTCACTACTCCCTCCCCCCACACTTGAACTTTGCATTGTCCCCAATGCAATGAATCAATAAAAATCATAAATGAGGAAGAGAAGTGTAGTGAATCTCACTCATGTGACCCTGAGGGGTCCCTTCTCAAGTGCCGCATCTCATGCCTCCTTCTTCTCTCCTCTTGACGCATTTCTTGCCTCTCGATAGGAATGATATCCCCAAAACCATGTAGCTTCGGAATGTGAAGTCTCTCTAGCACTTACTCGATGGCCTCTTCTTGAGAATCTGACCTCTCATCCACAATGGCAAACTCTTCCTTCATTTCCCGCTCAATGGAATCCATCCTAGACCACCAAGTGTGCATGATATCTTTCATAGAGCCTAGCCGCGTCCCAAAATCCTCCAACTGAAAGCTCTTCACGCCTACTACTTCACTGATATCCCTCACAATCTTGGTAGAACTAGCAAGTTGCTCTCTTAAGATACAGAAATAATCAAGAATGTTCGCAGGTAGGTTAAAGTGGCTAGGAGGTGCCCTAGATGGGATCTCACTGATATCCTCCTCTACGTCCATATCCGGGTTTGATATGATTCTGTAGAAATCCTTCTCAAACCTCGATCAGGGGCTATGAAAAGGTCATTTAACACTGTATCCTGATCGATAGATGTGCACACCGAAGAGCCACTATATAGCCATACAAAGCTATCCTCTGAAGTTGTGGTGACCACCATCCCTACTTTTTCCAGCATGTCCATCATGTACCATGTCCCTGAACGACCTAAATCCGTCACCGCCCATGACGAAAGAAATGGATGGCACGAGTGTTGGGCTAAGAGTCCAACCATGCCTCCCATAGAAATCTTGATACCTTTCCAAAAGTTACTCAACGAGAACATAAGGCCTTGTTGGTGATTCCTTGGGATCTCCTTTCCGTACTTCCACCAGAATGCTTGGGCGATGTCCTGATGCGACATAGTGTACTCAGTATCGTCCAAGTTGAATCAGATGATTCTCCTTCCCTCACTATACTTCATTTGATCCAAAGTCGCTAAGAATTCCAAAGTCCATCGAATATAGGTCTTCGAGTGCTTGTCCAAGAAACCCTTTTAGCCTATCCTACTAAGAAAAGGCATGACATGCTCGGGTTAGCCTAGAGCTCCCAAAGTTTCTTTGCAAGCGAACTTTGCTTCCAAGATAATCCGCTTCGGGTAGTTTAGGTACCTCCACCTCCGGGCCACACCCTTAGAAATTTTGGTCAAACCCATGAATTCATCAATGACAAGTGCGGGATTAGGAGGAAAGGAAGTTTTCAGCTCCCGCCTCTCAGCCTTGGCCGGTTTCTTCCCCTTGTCACCCCAGGAAGTGGTTCCCTTTTATGACATTTTCCTGTTTGAAGACATCTTATTCACAACAAGAAAAATGGTAATGCAAGGATAACCAAAGGCATGCATTAAGATTCATTCAAAAAGAACATTCCTTCCTAAATAGCCATAACATTTCAAATCATGTTATCATGCCATTCAATCAAGAACTATTCTTTCTCAACAATCAACCCATGAACAATAATAGCATTCCATCAAGAATATCATGCAGCCAAGAATCACCCCTCTTAAATCATCACAATCAATGAAGATCACATCATCAAAGCACAAGGAAGATATACTCACCCCCACACTTAGTGTAGAACAAGATCACTCAAATAACCCAAGAATTTCTCTCAAAGACAACTCAACATATTTCCAAGTAAAAACTCCTCATCAAATCACCATCATGCTAATTAAAGCAAGTAAACATAGAGCTCAAAGGATTACCCGGAATTTGAAGCCAAGAGATGAAGAATCCACACAAGAAGAAGCAAAAATGCTAATTTTTT
>JAULKM010094912.1:0-11113 GCA_032355605.1 Rubia tinctorum
TAGATATATATATATATATATATATATATATATATATATATATATATATTTATTTAATGTCATATCTTCTATTGTGTGCTAGTAATTTGCAAGTGGAATATATTGATTGTCCATAGGTACTTTAATGTCACGGAAAAGGACTTGAGAAGAACCTACGGGTTCACTCGAAGGACATTCCAATACAGTAGGCGATGAAGAAGATGAAGAAGAAGGGTTGGAGGAGGTCGTCACAGTTAGGACACATTGTAAAATTTAGAACGTAGAATTGCAAGGAAGGAATCAACTTTGTTCATATTCAACCAATGGGGAAAATGTTTGTTCGAAGAGCATGCTAAGTGGTCGAGTTGAGTAGGGAAAGTGGCTAGGACAAGGGTAGACATCAAGTACGATAATTAACACGAGGTGCCTAAAGAATACAAAGACGTCCTTAGGACAGAATGCAAGGTACCCACTAGCATTTCTTACTTTTTTATGCTTCTACCATTTTCCTTTCATCTAGAGTTCAAATAAATTGAGGTAGATGTATTTGATCATGATTTGATATAATTTTTATAGAAGCCGTTCGAGATCGATTGTGTATGGATTTGGATGATTTGAAGAAGAAAGTAATGGCCATGATGTTCAAAAGTTGGAGAGAACACAAGTACACCTTGTTTAGAGATTACATATTCTCTAGTACAAAGGGTGATCATCCATGGTTGACTTATACACATATTCAACCAGATAGTTTGGAAATTCATAAGAGAAGAACCTTGGATAATGAGGAAATGTAAGTGATTTAAATGATTTTTTATTTGTCTCCATATGTTACATTCATTTTAGTTTAAATATGGTTGTGACATCCTAAAATCTATGGTACGAGGGCGGAAAAACAAAATAATACATTGAAAAAAGAAACACATCGGAAGAGCTGGGGTGGATATGGATTAATGTCCCTAGAATTAGTGAAAGAACGTTTCGAAAGGGATGTTCAAATTGCCATCGATGGAGGATGAGCGAGGAGGATGCGAGGTCGTTGGTCACACCGATCGATGTGCAATAAATCGATAGGCGTGATCTATTCTTGAAGAGCCGGAAAAACAAAAAAAGGTGGATACGATAAACCTACGATTATTGAAGTCGCGAAACGAGTGGTAAGACTTTATTTATAATTCTAATTTCAGTCGAGTTTATTGTTTACTTTAATTACTGTTCATGGAACTATATTTCATGTGTAAGAAAAGTTAGAGAAAGACCAATTGGAGGGTTGATTCATTCCATTGGGTAAGCACGATATCCTTCGTGAGGTTACAAGTAAACTCGACCACCCGGTTGTGCTAGAGGAGTGGGATCATTTTTTTTCCCAAAGAGAGGCATTTGGGATAGTTCGATCCTACGACTGGGCTAAATCGTCGAGAGTCCACGTGTTGCAAATGGAAGTCCTCGTTGGAGATAAGCGGATGGAGAAACAAGAACTATTGATTTGAAAGTTGGTCGAGCTCAAAGGGCTCCCGATACTTGATAATTTGGATGATTTGACACCCAGTTGGATGCCACAGTCTAGAGAATCACGACACTCACTAGAGAAGTTGAGATGAACCAACCCATTTTTTATCCCCCAAAAAATGAAGAAAATAACACTTTCAAAGCCATTGTGTCGTCCGAAAATAACATTGTCAAAGCCATTGTGTTGTCCGAAAACAAGGCTGGTTGAATTAAATTATTTCATTGACAAGTATTTGGATACAAATTTATTTTACGTTATGTCTATTCTCCCTCACAATCTATATATCGCATTTGTGTGAGCTATACATTAATCAAGGTGAAACGGGTAGGCCACTACACGTTGCCGACGAAATTCTACATGAATCGATGCGTCATCATCATTCCATTCCAATTAGTGATGACATTTGTAAAATTTCATTGGAGAACCTAAGGTCCTCAAAGCTCTATTACGAATTCTGGAAGGCGACTATAGGCGATTGGGATCCGCACGGGGAATGTTTCTTCTATGGCCCCGTCGCCTTATATACGTGGACCTGATCAAAGATTGTCATTTGAAGGAGACACCAATGAAAACATCTAAGCCAATCATCGAGGTGACAAAGATTACAAAACCCCCTATCACCCGGGCACTGGTTATTAAGGAGTCACCGTATTTCGTGAGGGTCTTGCATGATTTCTTGCCAAACACCAACGAACTCAACTTACTTATTATCGGTTAATGAATGCGTATTTGGTCAAAAGTGAGAATCATCGCATCATGGACTGACTTTAAAGACCTATGGAAGTGTGAACAAGTAAACCATACATTAATGTCCCTATTCTTATTGTAAGTAATACATCATTTCGCTTTGTGCAAATTATTTATATTTCCTGATCATTTCCTAACTGATGACATCCAATTTCATTCCTAAGGTACATGATAACTAAAAGAACGAGGGTTGGATAGGGTATTTGTGCCCGATGTTTAGTCAAGAAATCAGGTGTACTATTCAGGAGAAGATTTACTACATTCGCAAAATTCTTCGATGAATGGATAAAAAATTATTCATTTCATCGTATATTGAAAGGTGATGGATATAAACTCATGTCATTTAAGCTAATCTATTAATCCATTATTATTTTTAAATATTTGTCTCCAATGTTATAGAGACCATTGGAGATTAATATTTATTGACCCAAACAAGAAGCGCATTTACTGGATGGATCTTCACTACCAACCGTCCGATGTGTTCGTTAAAATATTAGGTGACTCTATCAAAGGTCTAATGAATAATGGTAATTAGGGCTTGAACCTAATAAAAATCAAGGTGTGAATCTGTATTCATGTCGCGAAATTCTATTTAGTCATCAATTATTGTAGTTAAATGTTACTAATTTAAATTGTATTTATTAGTACGAAAAACAAGTAGATACATGGGAATGCTGCTATTACGTAACGCAATATGCAATGGAATGTGTCCTTCATGTTCGTGAGGATAGGCTGGAAATCGATGAAGTGAGTACAAAGATGATTCTTTCGAGAATGTTTTTAAGTAGCGAAACATGTAAGGCCAATTATAAATCTGTTACTTTGGTTGTTTCACATATTTTTACAAAGGTTCTCAAGCCGTATTCACAAGATGATATCAATAGTGCAAGAAATTGCTTGGCTAGGTATCTTGTGTATTCCCTCTCCTCTTCAATTGGGAATCCCAATGTGGTATTATGAGAGACAAGTATATGATGACATACTTGTGCGGAATAGATTTTTGATGACTTCTATTCCCATCTATAGATTTTGCTTTGTTAGCGCAGTCTATAGATTTTGATATGTAGTGTCATCTTCTCTTGTATTTTGTACAATCTGAATCAGTTTTACGAGGCTTTTGAGAAGCCAGTTTATAATGAAATAGGTTGATTACCATCATGTCCGATCGGAGTTCCGATTGAGGAACTACATTCTGTCCATATATCAATATTTTACATAGACCGGATTTCATGTTCCTCTATCAGAACAAACAGATCTGATGCTGCTCTGGACTCGGAACTATTTCTCCAGAAAATGCATTTCCTGCATAAATAAACCCTTGTATATCCAGAATTGATCCCCGATGGAGGAAAAAGTTTTGAAGCCCAAAGACGTTCTGAGTTCATAACTGCATTTCACTTGTTGTATGATCAATAGTTCCACACTCGGAACTGAAAAATTAGTTTCGAGCTCTGAACCCTATAGGTAGTCCGAGACTCGGACAATCAGTTCCGCACTCGAGAATTCTCATAAATACCGACTCTTGAACAACCTGTTTGAGCTCGAAACAAATCAAAGGCAGTTCCAGACCAACGAACAATGGCGGTTCATAACCGCCTATAATGGTGGCCAATCAAGGCATGACTTTAATAGGACTTGAAGGAAACGTCTTTAATAGGGTTGTTCTCCACAAATGATAATTATTCTACCATTGATGTAATATTTGAATGCATTTGCATAATTTCTTTTTAAGCAAGTTCTCCTAAACTATAGAACTACACAGCTCCTGGTGTTCAAGGAACAGGCTCAGGAAATGAACTTGGAGAGAGATGGAATTCCTCTTGGAATTAAATATTGGGAGGATATGGTCTTTATCAAGAAGACAACCTCTTCCGGAAGGACACTGATTCTGCCCCCAAACTTCGTGCTTTAGTCGCAGCATCGACAAAAACACCTCTGCCTTAAAGAGCATGGCTTGTACTAGGAACTTATGGAGCAAGTCCACTACCTTGCCATTTATACCCATCCTAGGATTCCACCTGAACAGGAACTTGTTTCACCAGATTCAGCATCTCATTTGACTTTGGAAAAAAAAGAGGTTAACATAATTCTACACCTAACACGGAGGCCATTCAAGAATTCTTTGGTTACGGTGCGCCCCATAATATCATCCTTTAGAAACCAATTCCATGTGAATAAAGCCATCATCTCATATTCATATGTTCTGCCATTCTTGTGCCATGCAAAAGTAATGGATTCATTCACCGCTTCATCGATATCCACCGAAAACCCTGCAAATCCATTAATAAAGACCAACAGAATAAAAATACCCCCTTGGTCCCCGCCACTTTCCTTTTTTGTCTGTCCCAACCAAATTTACATACTTTCTATTTTAAGAAAAAAATAACGTATCAAATGACATATTTATTCTTAAATAACTAAAATTTTACATTGCAAACCCTCTCTTTCTTACCCTACCCACCACACCTTCTCCCACCCAAACCACTCTTCTTCTTTTTTCTGAGCCACCTTTTCTCCTTTCTCTTTCTACATCACCTCACCTGTGTTTCTTCATCCTGCAACCATTCTTCTTCTTCTCCTTCTATTTCTGCTACCATTCTTCTTCTTCTTCTTCTCTTTCTCTTCTTCTCTTTCTACGTCACTTTTCCTTCTATTTCTGCACCACCCTTCTTCTCCCTAAACCATTGTCACGTCAGCCTTCTTCTTCTTCTTCACCCCAAATCCTTAATCTTCGTCACCACCCTTCTTCTTCCCAAATCGTCGTCGGTGCAGATATGAAGCATATGAATTTTGATCGAGCGAACTGGAGAGGGAACGAAGATCCGGTACAGAGAGTCGGAGGCGTGAATCTGGATTGGAGTGGATTTTGATGGAGAGGCGGCGGGGTGGATAGGTGAAGTGGAAACGGGAAGCAGGTGAAGGCGAAAAGGGCAAATTGGAAGACTTTATTTTGACAATGGTATTTTAGTAATTTTCACATTCCCAAAATTAAAACCAGCCCTTTCTCTTTCTGCATAAAAGGCTGGGACACAGGGAGTACTCCTATGTGATATAAGGATGCAAAGTAATGGAAAAGATTAACTATTCAGCGAAAGGTCAACTTGCTTAGAAAGGAACCCTCGTCCCGTCGGCTATGACTACAACGAGGTGGAACCGGGACCCATTTGGCCATTCTTCCCAGAGGAGTGGCGATTGTTCATGTTGGATTCTAGAGGAGCACCAGTTGTTCCTCAAGTAATCGGCTCTATTCCGGCTGTTCGACCCTAATTATAATTTTGTAAAGAGAAAACTATACCCATTTTGCAATCAGATCCCTGATTTGTCCTATCACTTGAGAAATTAACCCTTTTAAAGACTTTCTTCGTGATAAAAAAAACTCTCATTTTTATTAATGAATAATGAACTAAAATATGAGTTTGTTTCATATGAGACCGTCTTACAGTAAAATCAGGGACTAGAGTGAATATAGAAAAATGGCAAATCAAATTTGGGGGCAAATTTAGAAATATTAATGGCTTGGGGTATATTTTATAATAAGTACTGAAACTCAGGTACTAGTATGCAATTTTAGAAAATAAAACATATGTGTCGTCTCCCTCATTCTTTTGCAAACCCTAGTTTCTCTCACCACCGCCTCCCCCTTCCTCGTCACCCCTTCAACAAAGTGGTGCCACTAGGGGACACCTCATCCACATCTTCTGCTCCACAAGAGCCCCAAAAGCGCTGTCATTTCGATCCCTCAACTGCTCAATCTCCTTCTTCACGACATCGTCGTCGTCGCACTCGTTCACCACCAGCTCTGAGCAGATCCAATTCAGTCAGTAACATTGCTCCACCCCCACCAGCGCTGGCTCGCAGAGCGCGTCGCACCACCGCACGAACAGCGCCGAGCGTTGTCTCAAAGGTCTATTCTCTCGTAGGATTAGAGGTGAAAATTATGAGTTGTGGCTGAAATGCTAGATTCTAACCTTGTTCGAGAAGTTAATTAGACCAAAATCAAAGTCAGTAATCCATTGTCTTTTCAACGATAAAACAACAAATAAACTCAAAAATATACATTAAATTAAATTGTTTAAAACATCAAATAAAATACTAAAAATATCAAATTAGAATTGTTAAACATCAATTAAATTCTTAAATATACTTGTAATCTGAATATTTTAATATTAAATGTAAACTAAAATACACATCAAACAAAAATAGTTAGTCATCAAATAAAATTAATTAAACCTCCAAAAAGTAATAGTTTTAACATCCAATACAAAATTAAAATACAAATAATGCTCAGTTGATCTAAAATCCGCTTGTTGAGACTTGATTATTATTTACTATTATATTGTGGTATTACATTGTTACGTTGTGATGGTTTAATTTTTTTTTTATGTTTTACAAAAGTACTGATGAATATGTTGATTTAAACAAGATATTCATATTCTCCATTGCACTTATACATTCTAATATTGTTGCTTTTGAAATAACTTGTTAAACATCATTCATTACAAAAGGGTTCAAATGTCCTAACATATCGCTAACATAAACATCAATAACAATCTAGTGCCTCAGCTCTAATAAATAAACCAATATTTTTTTAAAAAATCATTCTCAACCAATACATCTCAAACAATCAAATTTTATTTTCTCCCCAACTTATTTTCCTTCATTGCTCACTTATTCGCAGACTTGCCTTCTCTCATGCTGATTTTGAAGAGGGTGACTCTTCTACTCCACCAACGCCAAGATCAAAGGTCGGCCCCGTCCTCTGTTCAAGAGAACACCTTCAGGAGCTATGATTCCTCATGGAATTTTTTCAGTATCTCATCAATAACTTCATAGAGCTCTGTCATGGAAAGTATTCTTGTGAAATAAACATAAAATATCACATACATTAATAAAAACATCAATATATGAAATTAAAAATTCACATACAGTAATAAAAGCATCAATATATGAAATTAAAACATCACAACATTAATAAAAACATTAATTAAAACATCATAATAGCACACATAACATCACTGACAACTTCATTCAAAAACATCAAATACAATATTTAAAAGATCAATATCAAAATTTAAAAACATCAACAACACACACTAAAATATCAAAACAACAAAACTGAACATCAGTTGCATACTTAAACATGAAAATACCACAAGCGTCAAAACGCTGAAATTAAAACATTACACTTACACACGTAACAATACTTAGAGCTTAAATATGAAAGATCAAAGACAGAACAAGAAACATCAACAACAATATCTAAAACATAACAGATGAAAAATAATAAAACTTATAGATCCTACTTCCTTCTTCATTTCATCAACAGTGGACAAGTCTTCTTAGACATCTAACAAATAGAAACAACAACACAAAAATTAGAACGTCAATTGCGCTTACGGATGAAAACACCACAAACATCAAACACTTAAATTAAAACTTCACACCAACACAGATGACAATACTTAAAACCAAACACATGAAACATCAAACAGAAAAAAAATCAATAACAGTATCTAAAATATCACAGCTGAAAAATAATAATACTTGCAGATCCTCGTTCCTTCTTAATTGCAGCAACAGTGGACAAGTCTTCTTAAGCATCTAAGAAACAGCAACAACAACACAAAAATTAGCACAAATCGTAACAAAACCCTAAGATATCACACACAATCAACACAACAAAACTGAACATCAGTTGCACACTTAAGCATGAAAACACCACAAGGATCAAACACTGAAATTAAAACATCACACCAACAAATATAACTATACTTAAAACCTAAACATCAAACAGAAAATAGAAACCCATAAACATCAACAACAGTAACCAAAACATCACAACTGAAAAATAATAAAAATTACAAATCCTCATTCTTTTTTATTGCATCGGAAGTGGAAAGCCGTCGTTCACATCTAAGAAACAACAACAACAATAAGAA
Organism: Rubia tinctorum; assembly: GCA_032355605.1. NCBI lineage: Eukaryota > Viridiplantae > Streptophyta > Magnoliopsida > Gentianales > Rubiaceae > Rubia > Rubia tinctorum. Next base: position 8,173 of record JAULKM010094912.1, read on the forward strand.
AATTAGCACAAATCCATAAAAACAATTCACTAAACACAAAAAAAATGAAGAGAAAAATCCCCAAATATTAACACAGTGAACAACATAAACCCTAAAACACACAATAAAACATAGATGAACTACATAGTGAACAAAAACCACAAATTAAGCACAATAATACTCAGTATAACCTATACAAACCCTAGGAAACACATGAACCAAACAATTAAACAAAAATAAAAAAAACTACAAAACATGCATAAAAAACCAGAGCAAAAACATTACCTTTGATAAAACACAAAACGAAGGTCATATTGTGTTAGATCGCCAAAAATCGAAGCTAAAAATAGAAAATTCGTTAGAAAATGGAGCCAAAATTCCAAGCGCTCTCTGTGAACCACTGCGCGCAAGAAAGAGGGAAGAAAAATGTAGAGGATGTGCGGTTAATTGGAAGAAAAAGAGCATGTGTGTGGTTGAGATTTGGAGCTCAAAGAAAATGGGGGAGAGAAGTTGCAGAAACACGTAGGTTTTGTGAGGGGAAAGTGAGAGAAGCAGGTGAAAAGTTTATTACTATACATGGACTTAAATGTAAAATTAAGTAAATTACACACCCAACCTCTGAACTTTTAAAACTTCAATTTGAAACCTCATGCTGAATTCTTTACAATTTAATCTATTGTCTAGCTGTGAGACTGTCTTATACAAGACTTTGTGTTATTTCTATTGGACTAAATTGTTTTTTTAGCCCCCAACATATATCGCAATACCATATCTTGGTCCCCAAGGCCAACATAGCGTATATTCAACAACCAACAAATACAAAATAATTTGTTTGGTTCCCAAAGGTGGTTTTCAGGTAACATTAAATTGTTTTTCGATATAGTCTGGGGTATTTTCATAATTTTACTAATTAAATGATTAAAATCAATTAGAAATCAGTTCCTTGTTGCCGATTAGATTCTTCTTTGGCGAGTTCATTCTCTGACGATCCCGCTGTGCCCTCCTCCGATCAGCTTCTTCGTCTCCTGCTAACCCGCCCAGCCGTTCTTTTCGATCTTTGTTGCTGCTATGCTTCGTCTCCGGCGAGCCTCGTCGTTGTTGCCTCATTTCAACTTCGTCGTTTCCTTGTTTCAACTTCGTCATTGCCTCTTGTCAACTTCGCCATCACCTCGTTTCAACTTCACCAGCGACCTAGGGTTTCAACTTCGTCGTCACCTTGATTCGAATTGCTGAAACCCAGGGTTTCAATTCCTCCGCCTCGTCATCTGCAATTCCTAGAGATTGCCTCTTCGCCTCGTCGTCTGCAATTCCTAGTGATTGCCTCGTCGTATGCAATTCCTAGCAGTCGCCTCACCGTCGTCGATGAACCCTAGCTCCTTGTCGTCGATCGTTGGCAACCACAGCGGCAGAGCTCCTCTTCTTCGCGACTCTGTAACCACAACGACGAAGCTCCTCACCGAAAAATTGAAGGATTGGGCGAGCAGAGCAGAGCAGCAATTGAAAATCGAAGGTTTGGGTGAAACACACCGCCTTCTGGAAACCTTTGGTTGCCCTCTGGCAATTGCGTCTGCCAGCCACTCTGGCGCAACTCAGCTTCCACCACGGAGGTGCCGCCGACTTCGCAGAAACCCTCACCCTTTTATTTTTTTGATTTTTTTCAACTCAGGGGTATAATGGTCATTTTTATAGATTTTTGGTCTATTTTACTGTCGACTTTACCTGAAAATCACCTTTGAGGACCAAACAAATCGTTTTTTATTTTTTGGTTACTGAATATATGCAGTATTGGATTCAAGGACCAAAAGATGGTTTTGCGACATGTGTTGGGGACCAAAAAATAATTTAGTCTTTTTATTGCAATGGGCTATTTATAATTATGAAAACCTTTTAGAAGACATCTTAACATATAAGTAATTATAAACCAACCTTAAAATGTATAAAAATAAGATTTTGTGATTGGTCTAATCGTTAATCGGTCAAACTAGAGACCCGGAAGAAAAAAAAACTATAATTATCAATTTAGATAACTTTAAGGGCCCGAGAAACGTAAGAAAAATTGAAGGGGTAATTAGGTCAGGCACAAAAAGTCGAGGGGCTGGTTTTGCACAGTTCCGCCTTAACCTTATAAAGACGCCGCTGCTAATCTCCGAACAGACACATCGCGGCCTAAACCCCAGCAAAAACCCTGCGACCGTCCGTGCCTGTGCTCAGGCCTTCAACCCAGATCTTCAACAATGGTAACCCTATCTTTCTTCTCCATATCTGTAATTGATTTACCTTGGTTCGTAGATATGCTGCACATCTAGCCTATGCCTCTGGTTTTCTGATTTTTCCGTCGAAAAGATTATTCTTTTTTTACCTGGGTTTTTGGTTTTACGGAGAGAGATACAGTATGATGCTTCTGTGTTTATTGTGTAAGAATCCCGGTGCTTAATCCTTTTTAGGTTTTCGTTGTACATTGATGTAAATGATTGTCACGGCTGATTTGATTCTCGTTCAAATGTTGGGATTTTGTTGGTGGTTTTTTTGAGGTGGGAAAACTCAAGGTCTTATCTGTTACCTGGTGTGTAATTTAGTGCTTGTGTGTGATGTTTAAGCCAGTAATTAGTATTTGATTATTTTGGTGGGTGGATTTTGTGAGGATTTGAACTGTTTTCTCATATTGTTGGGTTTTGGCAATGTGGAAGACTTTTTTTGTGATTTTGGTGGTCTATTAAGGCTGGGGGTGAGTTTTAGGATGTGCTACCATGCTTTGGTTTTATCTAGTCGAAGTAGTGGTGTTAACATGCTTTAGCATTTGCTAAGTCGTGTGCGCTCTTTATATGTAATTTCTTAGTTTGGAACTGTAATTATTGATTACTTTGACTGTTGGATTGTAGGCTCGAGGTTTGAAGAAGCATTTGAAGAGGCTCAATGCCCCGAAGCATTGGATGTTGGACAAACTTGGCGGTGCTTTCGTAAG
>JAULKM010094923.1:0-27051 GCA_032355605.1 Rubia tinctorum
TAGGTGTCATTAGTGTACTACTTTGATAATTAGGCAAACCCACTCAAATTCATCATAAATCTAAGCAATTTCATTAATGAATAATCATAATTAGTTTTCACACCCAATTATAACCTAACATTAGCCAACAATAATCACATCGATAAAAACACAAAGTCTCCCGGGTTTGACCAAAAACCTAGCAAATAATCAATTCATAAGATTCAACTAGTTGAGCATCCTAGTATAAATTATGCATTAATCACACAACAAGGCATAAAAGATATTTGATAATCAAAGCACAAAATAGGATAAACCAAGTCTCACAGTATCATACTAGAAATGCTTACCAATTGCTCCCAAGATGAAATGTTGGCTAGATAATGAAAACCCATAAAAAATATACAAGAATCCATGGAAGAAGTACAAAAACTAAGAAAATATGAAGAAAAACAAGGGTTTTGAGTGCCCAAGTCGGGCTTACAAAAATGGGGAAGAAGGGGGGTATTTATAGTCAAAATATTAAACAAGAACGGGCTCTTTGACACAGACCGTGTCAAGCCTTATGCCAATCTTCTACCAATTTCCAGAATAATTGGTTCCCTCTTCAAAAATTTTTCGCTACAGGTGAATCGTTCATCTGTTTTGAGAGTTCTTGTAGTCAATTTTATAGTGCTCGAGAAGAAGAATCCAATGGTAACACTCTCAGAGGTTGGTTCTTCTCGGATTTTTCCCAGAACTTGGTTCAAACTTCGGGATCACAACTCATCCGCATCTTTGTTTTCCTTCTCCGACCCTTTTATCTTCTACCACATTTTGACTCGTGGCCTTCAATCTTCTACCATCCTTGAAAATGGCCATCAATAAAATACTCCAAAGTACTTACGAGAAATCTACAAATTTAGCTCACAAAAAGGAATCTAGATGCTCGTAAAGACCAAAAATCCATTAAACTCAAACTAGGTTACAAAATGAAGGATTTAGATACGAAAATCGAAAACGGTTATCTAAACCCCTTATGATGTAAACCTACCTAAATCTAACAATCTTCCAACAAAAAGATAAGAAAAGAGATGTTAAATGTTTCGGAAAATACATGCATTTGATGTCTCATCACCCCCACCTCTCCCGATCTCCTCCGTCATTACCCCACCACCCCTCCATCTCTCCTGATTTCCTCCGCATCTGCCCCAATCTCCGCTGCTATACTCAGCCATCATGCTCCCTCCCTCCGCCACTTTCCCTTCCACGATAAATTAAAGCAACACAAACTCATAGCCAAATACATCTAAGAACTAAATCCCCATCTCAAATCGACAGATAAATTCCCAATCCACAAAACAGATTTCCCAAATTTCCGTTTCTGTTGCTCCAGTCTCGTAACCCCTCAATCTCGTAAATTTCGGAGAATCACGAGGAAAGAAAACAACAGCTCCACCTTATCTCGGAAACGAATCACCGGAAAGAAAACGAAGGAAGTAGGGGAGGATAGGGAAGAAGAAAACGAGGAGGGGTGGGAAAGAAAATAGAAAATGAAGTTTTATCTTTTTCCATTTTATTTTTTTTAAATTTATGGGGAAAATTGTTTTTACCAAAAATTTAGGCCATATGAAAAATGACTAAAAAGTCAAACGAGTCAAAAGAGTCAAACGTTATATTTTCACTTTTGAAGATTGTAGGATTACATTGGCACTTTCAGCCTAAAATCAGAGTCATTTTAACACTTTACTCTTAAAAGAATGAAACTACCAATTATTAAGTGGGCTCAAAATCCCTCCTATCATGTCTATTTTTATTTTCTATAATCTTGTTTAAGATGTTTTATATGTACAAAGAATCTGGTTAAACCTAGCAGCTAACTTTAAATGTAAAATTTAGTTGATGAGTATGTCTCCTGCAAGCACATCTCATAGTGAGAACAAGGACTAAATCACAAATACAAAAAGTATAAAGCATGAAATTTGAAATTTGGGGGTTAAAGCATAAATATTTTACATTCGAGATAAATTTTAAAAACTGATATGATATCAAAAATGTCATTTATTATATTTTTCAAAGTTTAGTATTTTAGGAGTTTATCACTATACTCTTTTTCCCATTGAGTTTTTTTAATGAGGTAGTGTGCTCATATTTAGAATTATTTTTGAATTATTGTAATTTAGGAGTTTTGATTTGAATAGAATTAGATTTGGTAGGTTTAGATAAGGTAGATTCATTCAAGAATTCATCCAATATTTGGATTGATTTACTTGGGTGAATATGGTAATTATTTATATGACGAGTTCTACTTAGATATGGTTTTAGCTTCCTAAATCTATCATAATTCTTTTTCAGTTTCTATTTGTGAAGGCTGAATTTTACCCTATAAATAAAGGGGTTTGGCCGAGATATTATACACTTTTATACAACTTTTATCAATCATATATTCATAATTTTGAGTCATTCTCATTATTTTTATTTTCTCTTAACCCTGCGGACTAGTTAAGTTTCAATTTCCTTTGTGAGTGTACCCTGCGGGCTAGAGACTTACAAAGAACCCTTGTGATCTAAACATGTGTGGTATTTAGAGAGCAAGTCGAAGTTGAGTGTACCCTGCAGGCTAGACGCTGCAATTTTGTGCGTTTATTCTAGGCTTGGCCGAAACCCTAATATAAGCAAAGATCCAATTTTCCGCAATCTAGAGTTTTCACAAGGAGATCATATCAGTTGGCATCAGAGCAAAGCAAAAGTTTCTGCGACCATCATATCAGTCAGCATCAATTGGTATCGTAAGGTGATATCAATTGGAACCTTTATATCCGTAATTTTTTGAAAAAAATTAATTAAAAAACAACAGAAGACTTCCGCCGCCACACACCTCATCGCCGCCTCCGCTCAAGTCCAGTTCCCCGGCGATCCCGACGCCGCCACCTCTCAGCTCCGATCGATCTTCAGCTCCGCTGCTCAGTTTTAGCTATGTTCGCCGCTCAGCTTCAGCCACCGATCGCCGTCTGTCGCATCACCAGCATCTCCAATCATCTCCGGCGAGTTTTCCAGATCTGATTTGTCTCCAACTAGACCCGGCGAATCCTAAATTTTCTTCCTCCGGCGAGCTCACTTCTCTAAGACCAGTTCTCCGCTGCCGAGAATCTTAGTCGTCTCCGTGTTCTGTGATCGCCGATACAGGGTCCACAAAACTCCGGTGAAGAGGAACGCCACCAAGAGAAGTCAGCGAAGCAGAAGAAGAAGAGCTCGGCGCGTGGTGTACACGCGCAGGCCAACAACCAGGGAGCGCATGCTCCTCACGCGAACTCTAAACCGGGAAACTCCATAATCGCGCTTGCGCATCATCTGAGGCGAGTCCATTACATGCGCACTGACTTTTGTTAATCTCTTCATATCGTTGGTTTCCAATTTATCGCGGCATTTTAATTTTTTTGCGAGATAATCTCAGCTTCTCGCCAACTCCTATTTATCGCTAGTTCAAGTAGTTTTTGACACATCAGCATTCCTGTCGCTGTCCAGTCAGAGTCCAGACACCGTTTATTAGCAAGACTTCGCAGGGATGGCGTAGGACGTTTATCTATATTTATTTTTGAAGATCATTCTCATTTCGAGGACGAAACTTTTCGACCACGAGGGGAATGATACGATATCAAAATTTTCATTTATTATATTTTTCTTAGTTTAGTATTTTTAGGAGTTTATCACTATACTCTTTTTCCCATTGGGTTTTTTAATGAAGTAGTGTGCTCATATTTAGAATTATTTTTGAAATATTGTAATTTAGGAGTTTTGATTTGATTTGATTAGAATTAGATTTGGTAGGTTTAGATAAGATAAATTCATTTAAGAATTCATCCAATATTTGGATGAATATGGTAATTATTTATATTAGGAGTTCTAGTTAGATATGGTTTTAGCTTCCTAAAGCTACCATAATTCTTTTCAGTTTCTATTTGTAAATGTTGAATTTTACCCATTAAATAAAGTGGTTTGGCCGAGATATTATACACTTTTATACAACTTTTATCAATCATATATTCAGAATTTTGAGTCATTCTCATTATTTTTATTGTCTCTTAACCATGTGGGCTAGTTAAGTTTCAATTTCCTTTGTAAGTGTACCTTGCGGGCTAGACGCTTATAAAGAACCCTTGTGATCTAAACCTGCGGGCTATTTAGAGAGCAAGTCAGAGTTGAGTGTACCCTTTGGGCTAGACGCTGCAATTTCGTGCGTGTGAGCTAGGTTGGGCGAGATCCCTAGTTCAGACAAGTATCTGATATTCCGCAATCCAGAGTTTTCACAAGGAGATATATATCATGAAACCATACCTTTGAGAAGATGGGCATGGAGACTGTTGAAATTCGAGGGAAATTCGATTGTTTGAAGTGATGTATATGGTCGACTCCATATATATATATATATATATATATGTATAATCGTTACTAAGTGTTGTGAATTCCGCCTCGACAATTGCAAAGTCGCAAGTTACTCGACATTATCGACTATAAACCAACGTTATTCATGGCGCCGGGTACCCTAACCGTGGACCTCACCACTTTGACCCACTAACATAGCAGTGGGCTTGTGTTTGACCAACTTCATGTGCGACATCACCTGTGAATCGTGTGAAGCAAAATTAGACCGACATGTTACCGACGTCCTCAATACAGAAAATAGGCCTAACCATTTCACCCCATTAGTATAGAAACTGGGCCCGCGTTTGAACTAAACAAACATACTTGACCTTAATTAATGTTAACGGTAAATTAGATACTACTATTTGAAATTTATAAATGTCCAAGAACTTTATTAACATCCGGTCAAATCGGAATCTATTTCAACACAACCTTTAAAATTTTATGTTTTTACAATTATATCCCTCCTAGATGATGGGGGGGGGGGGAAGGCAATATGCAAATTTGGAGATACCCAATAATATAAATCACAATGACACAAACATGTTCTTCCGACTTAAGCATCAACGAACAGGGGTATTTTTTCCCCATTCTTATTAGTTTTCTATTAATACCCTTACTATAAGAGTTATTAATTAGAAAGATGAATTCCACCACATAGAATCGGATGAAATTACACATTTTTTTATGAATTCAAATCATAAGGAAAATCTGGCCATAATTTTTTTTATAGTGCTAACATGTGGCCTAGAGTTAATTGTTTATGATTACTTACAAGTATGCAAGGGCTAATCGGAAAGTCTCGTGGAAGTCTTTGTGGGATCATGAAAGTTTATTTATTGTGATCAATTTGTTAAGTGAGGATGGCAAAGATCCCATGACCAATGATTGGAATCAATTTTTGCGACTGCCGGTTTACTTTTCAATTTTTGCACTTACGTCCCTCCAACAAAGTGAGAGAGGTCGAAATGAAAAATCGGAGATACCCTTATCAAATTCACCAAGTCTTGAGCATGATGCTCCGATTTGGTCATGAATTAGTGAGTGAAACAAGACCAAAATCTTCTCCGACAGTGTATGGCGAAATTTTGTGAAAATTACACTATCACCCAAACTTCGTCGCATGTTCACTATGGTTCAGAATTGTGCACCCGGATGTTAGGAAAAATATTTGATATGTAGATTATGTGTACTGTCTAGGACATGCACGAACCGGGGTAATCGTCTGCAATTCTGTTCACAATCATTAATACCCTTACTATTAGTGTTATGAGCACAATAATTTCCACCACATAGAATCAAATAAAAATTTATATTCTATGTTTTTATGTAATAAATTTTTCATAAATTCTACACATCAAAATTTACAAAGCGTTGGTACATGGGTTAGAGTAAATTGTAGATGATTACTCATAAGTATACAAGGGTCATTCGGATATAACTTCTTTAAGTATATGTGAGAATAAGACCAGCTTCTTTATTAAACTTAGTTAGTATAAATTGTGGGTGACAAAGTTTATTTTCGGGATGATCGTACATGAGTTTGGGACAATTGGTGATTTTTTTTTTCATTTTTTCACTTGTGTCCCTCAAAGAAAGTGGTAGAAGTAAAAATCCAAAATTGGAGATAACATTTTGTAATTCACATTTACAGGAGAATGTTGTTCATCTTTTGCATTAACGGGTGATCAGAAGGGGCCACAATCTGAATAGGTGTTACTTTATGATATTTTTTAAAAATTAGACTTTGGCCACCAGGAATGACGTCACAAAAGCATTGCGTATAACGATACACAAACTAACACTAGACCGACGTCGATTGATATGAAATTTCCATCGGGAAATGAAATTTTGAGCCAAATGTTTGAACAAAAATCCCCTAAGTCCATTTCATTGCAATCATATTCAGCAAAAACACCCGTTCCCCATCTCTAACACACTTTCTCCTAACCCCACTCTCCACTCCTTCCTTTCCATTCACAACATTACAACTACTCAAGATCCCAATTTAATCCCTTCTCTCAAATATCAACAAGTATCTTAGGGTAGAGCATCTTCGGGTTCAAACAATTGAGGTAGTCTTCCCTCCATTCCATGTTCATTTAGAAATTTTATTAACTTTCCTTCTATATATTTTTCCTCATTGTCCAATGATTTAAAATTTTCATGGCGCATGATGACTATGTGACATGTTATATAGTGTATTTTTTTTGTTCTTCCAAGATAAGGCCATGTTTGTAAGTAGTGAGAAAAAAGGCTTATATTAGGGTTGATTGTAGACAATAATCTAATCTTTGTATGCATACGGGTTGAATGTGCGACATCAGTCAGTACATCGTTCCATACGATCTGTTATCGAATAATGACGGATGTTGCATTTTCTTGGAACTCACAGGATCATCAATGAATGTCCGACGTTGCTTTCTAATCGAACTCTACGATTTTAATCTATCATTCTTGCGACTTCAAATTTAAGGAAATCATATACCTTTTCCAAGTTCATATCTATTTCATACACACTTGACTTTATCATTTGCTCGTCATTAGGGGACAACCCAAATACAACATAAATTTTATTTCACGTGTTTTTGCTATAGTAGGACAAAGAGAGTTATCAATGGACTTTCAGCAGGGACTAGTCATTTCCCTAGTCCCCTCATAGTGTTAATGTCGTACAACATAGGCAAGGGAGTTTCAATACAATTAATCATTCAATTTCACTAGAATCGAATGTATTGTAATATTTTATGACATTTATTAGTAAAATATGTTCAAGTTAGGTGGATTTTTTTAATAGTCATTGATTCCAACATTATTTGAAAAAAAATATTGAATGTAGTATAATTTTAACCAATATCTTGGGCTTTGGAATATTCAATAATATTGAGCGGTTGTTTGAATATTTAAATATTTAATATTATAATATTATACGAGAACTAATGTATGTTTCCATTGTCTACGACGTCACATATACTGGTGGAGAAATAACACTATACCGACATTGCGGAAACCAACATCTATTTTTTTGCGACGTCGCCCCAATAAATCAATGTCATTTTCATTATCATTCCATGTAAGCATGCCAAATGAGGTGGGTGCCCAAGAGCTTGCGATGTCGCAGCAAATGCGACATCACTAATATTTTCCCGCAACTTCGGTTAGTGCAAATTTGCAGATTGTCTTCCCCTTCCGCATCGAATTGCTTCCCGCGATGTCGGTTAATACGCATGTCGATGTCATTTTTCACGACCTTGTAGAGGTGTTCACCTACCTTTGGCATTCTTGCTTGGACCGACGTCGCACCTACAAGCTATTGACATCGGCGAAAAATTGAGGTAAAAGATATTTTTACCTCGGTTACGAACCGAAGTAAAAACATACTTTTTACGACGACAATATTGAACTCAATTTTTTGGGACTAAAACCCAAGGTAAAAGGTCCAGCAGAACCGAGGTAAAAGGTCGTGTTTCTTGTAGCATCTTCACTGTTATCCTTGCAATTCCATCCGGCCTTGGAATTGAATGATGATGCCGCATCGATTCATTGAAAATATCATCCGCAACATGGAGCGGGTTTCACTCTCACCAACCTCTATGAAAAGCTCACATAGTTCGGAACCTTACATCACACACATAATGTAAACATTTACAACGTCCAAAATTGTAGCAATATGAATAAATAATCGATGTTACCTTTTGTTGGGGAGAAAGGATGTTATATTTGGAGAATCTTTAATCCTTGGCATGGGTTGCACTACATTGTGGTTCACCTCAATCTTGCCCGGAGAGTAGTGAGATCCTCTTGACGGTGGCTCCCAACCGCGATGTAGATCATTAGGATTATCGAGCATTTGAAGTCCAGTGTGCTTCACTAACTTGAAAATTAATATTTCTCACTGTTCCAAAAACTTGTCCCTTAAAATTGCTTCTTTTTTCAAAGTGTAGAGTCTCGATGCCTTAGCCTTTAATCAAGTATCCTTCATTAGTGCGAGTTCAGTTTTTCACATTTCAACAATTTTTAATTATCCATTGGTTTTAAAGGTAGCACAAAGGACACCTCTAAGTTTGTTTTGAAATATTAGGGTCACATGCTTATTTACTTCGCTATGTGGATGATATTATTCTCATGAGTTTTAGTTCCAAACTAGGTAATGAATTTGTTTCTTTTCTATATTCACTTTTGATATGAAGGATCTGGAGATCTCCATTATTTTCTAGGTATTCAGTTACCGCATACTCCTCCTGGTATGTTTTTGGTTCAATAAAAATATGCGTCTGATTTATTAAAGAAATTTCATCTTCGCACCGTTAAATATGTACACACACCCACTATTTTTAGAGTTACACTGTTCTATGTTAATGTAGACCATCTTACTGATCCAACTGAATATCGTAGTATGGTTGGTGTTTTTCAATATTTTATTTTGACTTGTTTAGATATTGCTTATATTGTTAATATGGTTTCTCTATTTATACATGTTCCTCTTACTTCTCACTTTCATGATGTGAAGAGAATATTTAGGTATTTGCAGGATACCACGGAGTTTCATCTTTTCCTTCACTGGGCGAGCTTCCCTGTGTTAGTGGATGCCTATTCTGATGTAGACTGGGTTGGTTGTTGACCCACACAGTGCAAGACGATCAAAGATATAAATTTATAAGTTGCTCCTATACTCATTGGGAACTACTATAAGGTAGTTAATGGAAAGTATGGGGTTGTCCACAGAGATACTAGAATTCAAGAGTTAGTTTGACATAATCCACAATCGGGTATCACTCTGAATGTGTGTCAGGAATAACTAGTTCTTTCAACAGATAATTGGGGGGTGGGGGTGTGTCTTACAAACTACTAAGCACGCAAGCAACGATATTTAAATATGACTAACTAGTCTTGGGGTATTTGAATAACATGCGTAACATAACTAGTTAAAGGCTTTGATCCTAGATTCTATAACATATAAGCATATAAACTGATTCTCATGCCTATTTCACATAGTATGGAGAAAGTCGAGAATTCCTAATGTCTGTCACGCAAAAGATCACCTCCCTTGAAAACTGTCTCACCATCTCCTTAATCAGGGATGCGTTTCGATCTTTTGATACCGCAATTCATCCCCATCATCTCACTCCCAATGCTAAAGAGCCCTCACTTATAGGATCTAACCCTTGCGTAAGTATCAACTATTAGATAGGAGGTTAAGGACAATACGTCTTGGGCACTCTAATATGGACACCAACCCTAGGCCTAGAGAGGCAAAGGAATTGGTATCTTGTGATGACTTTAGGATTGTCACGACTCTAGTCGCTTGCAATGCCTATGTATCGGAATGAGCCAAGGGTTTTCTCTCATTAGGAGTTTTAAAATGGAAACCCCCGGTTTACAGTTCCAAACATGCAATCACTTACACATCTAGCCAATCAGAGTTAACGTTTTTTGGGTCAGCACTGCTCAAGACAAATAAAAGCACTCATCTCTCGATGTCTTGAGCCTACAAGATTTTTAGTCTAACTCTCCAAGGTGGTATTAATAGCCTAGCATAATATTATACTATGAATGGAACCATGGATGCATCATAAGGCAAAACACGACATATATCATACATGAATGGAAACATAAATTTTCATAGGACATGGAAAATAGGAAAATCTAAAATTTCAAAAAGTCATAATCAAGTCATGAATACAAATACTAACCCAGGATAATAACTACTCTAATACTACTAAATCCATGAAAATTATTGAATTAGATGCCATGGATCTAAGAACTAAGTGAAGGAAAAGGAAAAAAAAACCTAGAGAGAAAAAGTTCTTCTCTTCCTTCCTACCTACCACACTCTAAGGATCTACATTATGTCTACTTGCTTAAACACTAGGAGACTAAAGGCTCTTTTTATAGGAAAAGATTGATGGGTCTCTAAAGCCCAAGTTTGGAAATACTAGTGAAACTCTAGTCCAAACCTAGTGCCACACCTAAACGTCCAATGCCATTATGCACGTGTCGTCCATCAAGGCCCATGCAGTCATGCACGGGCCATTTGTTGGGCATGCTGAAAAACACGAAATGAGCGCATAGGCCATACCAAGTTGCAAGGCCCGCTGTCTTGGTCATGCTTTTTTTTGAGCGCATGGGGCGTGCCAAAACGCACATCTAGTCAACTGGACTTAAGTTTCCACTTGTTCTTCATGCACGAGCAGTGTAAGTTTTTATGGCCCGTCTTGGTCCCCAACTTCATAACACGGGGCATTGGCATGGGTTGTGACACTTACACGGCTCGTGCCTATTCTTCGACGCTTCTAAGACTTCGCTTTTTCTTCAACTTGTATGCGCCTCTACAAGTGAATTGCTGATCCGATTTGGGAGTTCTTCTAGTCGATTTCATTGCATTCGAGAAGAGAAATCCAATAGTGATACCCTTGGAGGCGGATTCTTCTCTGATCATTCCTAGAACTCTGTTCAACTCCCCGATCACAATTAATCCGCTTATTTGTCTTACTTCTTCGACCCTTCTATCTTTACCACGTTTTTACTCGCGGCCTTCAGTCTTCTACCATCCTTGCGAATGGCCTTAACTAAACTACTCTGAAGTGCTTATGAGAAATCTACAAATAAGCTCACAAAATAGAATCTAGATGCTTGTAAGGACAAAAATCCACTAGATTCAAAATAGGTTAAAAATTGAAGGATTTAGATATGAAAATAAAAAATGGCCAGATAAACCCCTTATAATGTAAACCTATCTAAACTTAGAAATCTACCTAAAAAAGATAATAAAAGAGATGTTAAATGCCTTAGAAAATACATGCATTTGACATCTCATCAGTTATCCCAATAGTCATCGTACTACCACCACTAGTGAAAGAATGACCACTAACAGCTCCATTCCACGGAGGTTCTGGAAAAAAAATCTCTATAATTGTCTTCTAATGTAGGTTCCGAACTCCAAACCATTTATTTTGGATGTCACATTTAAAGGGATTAAAAATTGAACCACAGTGTAATAGCTGATTCTATAGTGGTTAAATCACTGTTTAACAAAAACTCCTTAAATATATATATGCTTTCTTCCCCAGAATTATTTTTGCTTCCTTCTCACCATGTCCTTATTTTCCTTATTCGCATATCCACTTAATTCCCTTCTCCTCATCCTTAGAGCACAACTTTCCTTACAAGCAGCAACATTGTTCTTCAAAATTTGATACTTTAATTTTCCACCAACGTTCTTCACACCATCAGTTTCAGCCAATGAATATTTTAGGGTCAAGTTAACCAATTTCAGGTGGGTTACTTTATAAATAATTCCAATAGGGATAAAGTTGTATATATGATAGAGATGTTGACGATTTTGATGTTTAATCACTCTATATGATGATTGATTTTAATGAAAATGCTCTTATGGAATCTTGGAGATGTTAATGGTTGTATTTTTTTTAGTTATTTTGGGTTTAGTGAAAGTTTTGGGAAATTGGTTGATGAAAGTTTTGATTTATTGTAAGTTTTTAGGTTGTTGATGGAATTGATGGTGGCCGGAATTCATATGTAGATACTAAAGTTTGGATGAAAGTATTGAGTTAGTGAATAATTGCATAAGCAACTATTTTTTTCATTATCTTGGAAAGAAGTTCTAAATTCGGAACTACTTTTATGATGGTTGTGCATTGACATGGACAGTGGTTGGAACCTTGGAAAGGGTGAAAAAACTTCCGTCGACACATGGTTTCTGCAGTAGTGCACGGACTACGCCATTTTTCTTGGGAAGAATATGATTTCTTGGCGCTCTAAGAAGCAACCCATTGTGTCAAAATCCTCAACTAAACCTGAATATAATTGTTGCATATACAGCAGTTGAAACAATTTGACTTCATTTGCTACATGCAAATTTGGGGTATTTTATTTGTCATCCCATTAATATCTATTGTGATAATGTCTTTACCACATATCTCGCTACCAATCTAATTATCAAGATGGTAGTGAGCACATTGATGTTGATTGTTAGTTTGTTGGTGAAATGGTTGCACATAGATGTTTTCATGTTCGACATGTTCCAACATAGTTACATGGAGCGGGAATTTTTAATTAACTAGTGAGTTGTTTTGTAAAAATTTAGTAATATGTTTGTTATTGTATCCAATAAAAATTGAGGGGTGTATTAGGGTAAAAAACAAGAATAAAATTTTCTATAAAAATACAATTAATATATAAATAGTGTCAGATCTTCCAATTAAAATCTTATTCTCATTATTTCAAATTTTTGATACATGATCAACATAACATTAACATAATTCATTCTAAATCATGATATTAATATTTTTCTATGAAACATTGGAACCAAATATAAACTCCAAATGATTATAACTTGGAATAACTGGTGCATCAGAAATAAAATCTTATTGAAGATGAAAAGCTCAACATACAGCTACTCATTAGTAAAATTTTATTTCAGATTAATGATATCTTGATTAGACACAATATATCAGCCTTGTGGGATTTAAACTCTAATCATCCAAGATTCCTAGTAAACATTAAAGAAAATCCAAAACCTAAATTCAAACTTTCAACTTGGAACTTCCCTGAAAATTTTAAGCTAAACACTGATGGCTCTTGGTTGCTTAATGGTGATGTCAGTTCGGGGATATTCATCAGAGATAATCAAGGAAAATTGATTGCAACTGTAGCGAAATTCACACAATGCACATCAACTATACAATCGAAAGCCGTTGCACATCAGTTTAGACTTGAAATAGTTTGCGGAAGAAGACAATGACTATAGAAGTTGAAGTGAATTCTCTGGTTCTAGTACAAACACTAAAAAAACAAGACACGTGACCATGACATCGTCTTACTAAATTTATAGAAGTTTGGAGTCCACTGGAAAAAAATCAAGGAAATGTTGTTGTAGATTCCATAGAAAAGCTGGCCAGCTCCAAAAAGGTAAATTCTTTCTCATCTTATGCAGGTCTTATTTTAAAATAAATAAAATGATCAATAAATTGAAATGACAATTTAAAAGGTCAAAAAACTTACATTTTCCCTTATAGAATTGTGGAGAAGATAGAGCGTAAAATTCAAAGACAATAAAAGCATTAATGAGATACAACGTATTAAGATTTATAGTATTTACTAACAAAGCTCATTTTTCTATATAGATTTGTTGTATCAGAAATTTTGACTATAAATATACCCTTTGTTTATATCTTCTGATACATCACAGATTATTTCTCCATTCCCCGGTGTTCTTAAGGAACTACCAAACCAAAAATTCTCTATTGTAAGAAAAGTTTCAATCAATTAAGAAAAAAAGGATGAATGATTCATGTGGAGATAGTAATGATCAGCCTCATATTCCGATCAATATTCCTTTAAATGAGATTGGAGACTTTAATTTTCCAGGTATACAATTTATTATTGATTTCATCTAAATCTCATTTCAATGAAAGATATTTTATTAATCTTAATCTTGTTTAGAAAATGGGATTCGGATTTTGTTGGTTGATCATGACAAATAGGCCATTGCTTCCACAGCTAAACAACTAGCTCTTAACTCCCAAGGTAAAACTCATTTAAGTACTCCTAGACACCTTCATTTTTATTATAAATTTACTTGTGCCTTTTATATCGTAGTTTCCTTTTATATTTTTTGAATTTAAAATCAGTCAAATTTGCTCACTCCACCACACTATTTTCGATCTACCTCTATTTAGACCTGAATTTTGAAAAAACAGTAAACATCTACATTTCAAAGAGAGAGATTTACTTGATTAATGAAATTATGTGATATTATTTCCCTTTTTAAAAATATGTCGATCAATTGTGTTCATATGTGTTTTATTTACCATGATTTATAGTTTAATGAAAAAATATTGATTAAATTGGTTGGTGTCTGTATTTTTTATAATCCACATATCTTGAATTCAATGAAAGTGTAAATAAAGGAAGGAATATTTATTTATTTATAATTAGTATGTTTGATTTTCTTATAGGAGATATATTAAATAGGTGTAATTAATATGTTTGATTTTCTTGCAATAGTTATATTAAGTAGGTGTACTTGTGTACTTTGGCGTCCACTTTAGATATTTATTATCATTAATTAGTTAGCAATCAATTTTGTATGATGCATGACTCTCAAAAATTCTTTCTCCTTAAAAAGAAAAGCTATTTTTTCTTTCTACAAAAAAAATATTAACAATTTTTTACCGCTAATAAAATACTTTATTCGGACTAGAATGAAGTATTAACTACACTAGGTAAATTTTATTAAATACCTTTATTCCTTTTCAAATTATTTACTGTGAATATATTATATATGATTTCAATTTCAAAGACTTGCTAGTTATTATTTATGTTATATTATATATTCTTATATAGAAAAGAAATACTATTTGATCTACCATATTATTTTTTTTTATTTTAGTATCAATATTTAAACATTATAAAAAATTGTTTATAAAATAATGGTTTTTTTACCATTGATGTGGTTGCATAGTATAACCTCGCTTTAAAATAACTTGAAAAATGTTTGAATAGCAGTGACTACAGTTTCGTCTGCCTCAGTTGCAATGACGATAATCAAAGATGGGAAAAAGCAATTTGATGTTGTTATTGCAGATGTGGACTTACCCGATATTGATGGCTACAAACTCTACCATGAAATTAAAAAATCAGGTTCCCTAGTACTTTGTAATTACATAACCCAAACTTATTTCATGCACCAATAAATTAATTTATACATTCATCCTATTTTAAATCTTTAATATGTATGATGTGTCCAGTAACACCTGCAAGGGAAGGACCCCAACTAGTGAAGAAGGAATTGGAAAGTGGGGTTGTTTTTCTTATCCACAAACCAGCTGATAAGTTTATCAAATAGTATGTGCATCAATTTGTTATGAAAGAAAGATATGAAAGTATAAAAAGAGAGTTGCACATGAACATAACATCCACGATCAATCACATATCTGATGGAAAATTTTTAAATAGGATTCATTGTGAAGGTGGTGGCAAGTAGTCAAGAAAATATAGAAAGAATTGTGAGGATAAGGATGGTGATGAGCATCCTCATGAAAGGAATCCTTTGGCGTTTGTGAACTCAAATGCTAAACAAGAAGTTTACATAGTGAATATCAATGACAAGAAGGTTTGTATTAAGTGGATTAATGAGCTTTACAAGAAATTCATGGATGTCATTGCTCAGCAGGGTCAAGAATGTAAGTGTGTGTATTGATTCCTCCAAATTATTAGTATATATAGCCTTTGTTTTTTTCCATATAAGGTGTGTGTGTGTGTGTTTTTTACCTCATATTATATTACTCTTATTTTGCAGTTTTAAATGTGTGTTTGTATTTTCCTTTTTTAAAATACTATATGACGTACCACGTCCTTTTTCCCACTAGGAGTGTACATGTCTTAGTTGGGATTCTTATTCTTATAAGATACAAGCTTTAAATTTTCATTTTAAAATAAAAGTTTGTAATTAGTGTAGCACTATTAATAGCACAGTTCAACATGCATAGTCTAATGGACTATGTTTTTTTATGATACATGAAATTCTTAAATTATTTATTTTTGTGAACTTACTAATAACCATGTAATTGGATGATAGGTTGCTATCCAAAGGAGATTCAAAAGATAATGAAGGTTCTTGACTTTACAAGAATGCAAGTGGCTAGCCATCTCCAGGTTAGTTATCTTTTTCATGATCTTATGCTTTTACAAATTGATTTACAAATGTAACAAGTTAATTTAGCATATAAATATTTTTTTGTAGAAATGCCGCCAACGGAAAAGGAGAGCCCCACAAGAATTATGCACTACAGTAAAAGAAGTGAAATTTCCATGGCTACCCAAGAAGCAAAAAATTAAGATAAGAGGAGAGCATTATGGAGTATGCCTTATCAAGATTACAACACTAGGGAAAGAGAGGAGGATAATGCTAAAACTATTTCAGTTCCTTCTATTAATGCCCATGCAAATTCAAGTCAAGTGAATCTCACTACCAAGAAAATATTCAAAATGGCGGATCCAATTGATGAAGATGCTTTTATGTTGAAATTATGGGAAGTACCTATACCCGAATTGAACTTTGAACCTCCTATGGTGAATCACAGCAGTATGCCGACTGAATATCAAACTACAAATCCTAAAATTATGTCATATGTTACACATACCCATGAAATATTTAATTTCAATGTCAATTTGCCAAGTCCATTGTAATTTTCAAACATATTGACAACTCAAAAATTTGCCAAAGAAGAAGAGATGAAGTTTCTTATATCTGAGTTTCCGGAAAGCGCCCAACAATTATCATTTTCACCATCCCAAAGGAATCAATCCTTCTCATCACGTAAGTTTGTGAACTCTCTTCAAGTTATAGTTTCGTTCCACTTTACGGTACAAAGATTGACTAACATTGTTTACTATTTGATATAAAGTAACAGGTTTAGAATGCAATGAACGTGGTGGATGATAACGTAAAAAATGGGATGCTGGTGAATTCATGATCAAGTTTGGAAGATTTTTTATAGGAAAAAAATTATTTTTTACAAATTTTTGTTGATAATTTTAAAAGTTTTAGGGAAAAAAATCAATTTATACGATCTTTATCTATTGTGAGAAAGAACATATATATATATTGTTGCTTATTTCGGGGCACCTTAGACATTTTCTTGTTTAAATTTTATTAATTGACAATTTATGGGGATGATGCTTTGCCTTGAGCTTTTTAAACTTCATATTTGAATGTTATTTATTTTAACTCTTCAAAACAAAAAAGGCTAATAAAAAAGGAAGCAGTGCTACAGTAAATACACTTCAAATGCCCTTCCCAACATATAGAAATTTAAATCTTATTTCAAAATTTAGGAAAATGAGACAACATGGGGGAAGGGGAGGGATGATCATTTAAAAAAGAAAGATATGTGTTGGTAGGAAATATATAGGATGCAATTTCTTGACAAAATACACGATAAATTTAAAAGTATCTTTTCCATTAATGATAAATGGGAATTATTCCAAAAATAAACATTACCATGATTATGCATAAAAAGGAAATAGTGTTGGTATTGTAATTACCACATGGTATGAAATAGCAAGGAGAAATATTGCCTTGATCATTCATAAAAAGAAGAAATTGTATGTATTGTAATTACCACATGGTATGAAATAGTAATAACCTACTGGGTCACAGATTATCAAGCATGTTTCTAGTACCTGTTATTTATAACCATGTCCATTTTATATTGTGTGAAAAATATTATAAGACCATGTGATCAAATATACATATGGTGGATCTTGGAAATTATGCTCAATAATTTTGAGAAACGCGCGAGTTACCCAACTTACAACTCTATAAACATAAACTACAACATCAATGGTAACATCAAGCTTACAAAATAATTGATTTCATATAATGAATGTAGTTTATCCTTCATAAATGCAAATGATATATTTAGAAAATATGCTCAACTTACTGAATTTCTATAGAAAATAATAATGTATTCTAATAAAATCTAGAATTTTGTAAGTGCATGGACAAAATTTTTTAATTACTCTCTCTTTTTTTAAACCACGCATGTGCATTAACGGGACATAAAATTATTACATAGTGTCTTCCTAAAATATAAGCTACATTGTGATCATCAAAAATTAAACAACGATTAACCTAAATACATCTAAAACTACACAAATGTGAGGTCTTGAGCAATACATGGTGCACCGTATGCTTAATCTCCCAAGGTGTTGAAATTGGAGTTGATAGTGATGCTACCAAGGTTGCTGAATCCGTATATATTAGCAAATCAGTTGGATCTCTTCCTAGGGTAGTTTGATAACTCCTAAACAAGCTTTAACTTCTACCTATAGTGGTGCATTTGCAATAAAGAAGTTGATCAATGGATTATTTGCCATCCTGTAGAAGCTTGATTGTGTGAGATCCTCTATGTTGTTGTTCCTAGGACAATTTTCTTAAAAAATGAATCATCAAAGGTGATGACATGGATGTGAATTTGAATTCCCTGAGCATGCAGATTAACCGCCTGTGTTTGGATGGTTTTTTTTGTGAATTTTGTTGTTGGGATATGAAATTGTCATGATCATACTTCTTGATTTTGTCCTCCATCGGCCGAGTTAGGATAGTGATGTTGTTTCGACATTCTACCAACACAGTATACATCTTTATCTTTATTGTTGATAACTTTTGCATTCCTTTATTTCCAGATTTCCCAAAGAATACAAATTGATAACTGATGGACTCTTTATTTGGGGTCAACGTAGTCCAATGTATAAACCGCTGCTTAACATCTTGTTGTCGTAGCAGCATTGAAATAAAATCCTAGAGAAGAGATCCCCCATATTCTCTTAGATTCATCACAACATAAAAATAAATGTGTATCATCCTATGATTGTGAAAAATATCTGGAGCAGATTGTCTGATATATTATTCCTCTTCCAGCTAGGTTCTTTGCGGTTGGGATGACTGAGTTCAAAAGTCTCCAAATGAAAACTTCAAGCTTATGAGGAATCTTGAGATTCCATAAAAAATTTCAAAACATTCTAAGATCCGTAGAAACTTGACATTGATCAGGACACGGTTCTTTTGAGATCAGTTGATAGGTCTTCTTAACTATGTATAAACCATCCTAATCTGGCCTCTACACAAGCTTATCTAGACTTGTAGATATTTATCCGTGTGTATAGCCATAATCTTTGGAATGATTAGTTTAATTACTTTCTAAACTAGAGAACTACATACCTAATTTTAATTGTGTGTGATGTCTCTTTATAGTTTCATATATGCTGATTTTATTTGGAGTATATATGGTGGTACATGTAAAAAATTTAGGGGAAAAAACTTTGAAAATCATAAATTGTGTCATTAGTTGGACTGAGAAATAAAAAGCATACAAAGATTTATAAAGAACCACATCAAACATAAATTCAACTCCAACAAAGGAAAATAATATTGGAAGCTAATACTTTTTAAAACTAGCAACTGAGAAACTTTAGGATTCATTTTTTAATTAATATTATAATTTATGTAGACATGTCATGATATATTACTCAACTAAAATTTGATTCGTTCTATATAATATTAGCCTTGAAACTAAGTTTGGAAATCGCTAATTGTCGGGGAATTATTTTTAAAGTAGAAAAATCACTATTGATGTTTCACAATAGCACAATGTTGGAACTCATGAACTTAAATATATCACAATATTTTTACGGGAAAAAATATTTCCTCACAAATTACGATATAATTTATTTAACTTTTGCTTAGCCAAACATGAAGTTAAGAAAGTTCATCAATTCAAGTTTTTGGAGATGGAATTCAATAATATTTTATTAGAATTTTGTAACATTCTATGAAAGATGGTTGACGGATAAGCCACGAGAGTTTTAAGATAATATTTTGAATGCTTCTCAGTATTATATTCGACGATTGGCGGGGTAGAATTAGATAACAATAAATGTTTTAATTGAACCTACTCTAAATTTTTTGGGATAAATTAATTTTAGAAAACCCTAACTTTTGACAATGAATGCTACATAATTAATTAAAAGATCTTCCAACTGAATATTTTTTATATATATTTGTTGACCGGAAGTAAATGATAAAGTTTAGAATATTTAAAATTCTAGATAGAAATATTCTTATCCTAACTTAGTCATTACTATCATGCCTACGTTTTTTCTTCCTATTAGAAGATGCATAAACTCTTATTGATAACAACTCATAAAAGAAAGACGCAACCCTAAACAGGTAAAGCGAGTGACATTAAGTCTAAGTAAAGGTCTATCTATGACAATGATAACTTTGACAAAAAATTTAACTATAAAATACGAGGGCATTATTCAAGAACCCTCCTTTAGATATAATTCTAATTTGAACATTCTAGTTGGGAGATTTATGGATTTTGTATGAGTTATTTCGATCCCTAAAGAAAGGTTGCAAAGTGTTATAGACTATAGGTTATTAGCCTCCCTAATTTTTCTAGCAAAACCCGTTGTGAGCTATGATTAAGTGAAACCCGTGATGGCCAACATAATTTATTGGGGACTGTTTGTCTTCTTAAATGGCAGACAAACCACTTATAACATTTTATGCTTCTCCTAGAATCAATAAAATTCTTGGATAGGATATGTCAAGGTCACAATATCATTTTCAAATCAGACAAAAATTTATATTAATGCAATTTCGTATGCATGATAGAATTCAATCAATTGTATGTTTGACTCTCGTATTTCATTGTAAGAGTTATAATAGACATAACTTCAACAAAGTTGATATCACCTGTATTAGTTATTGGGTAACTATAAAGTTTTGTCCAGATTAAGACAAAAACAAAGGATCCTACATCCCATGCACATCAAGCCAAACATATAAACATCAGTCACTATTGCGCGAATAGCTATTAGTGACTCTATTGAGCGGGTTTTATGGAATTACCATATAATTAATATAGCTTTGATAACAGATAAATTTGTCCGATTCCAATTCCCCCGAACAATGGTTTCAGAACACCAATACTTTGCAGCTACTTAATAAATGCCACGTAATGTCCAATGTTGAAGGACATTGGTTTTATAACCATCGTTGATTGGTAAAATGAACTACTCATTGTAAAGAACACTATGTATATGTACTTATTTTGATGTTGGAACATAGTTGATCCGGTAATCATAAAATGAAGTGGTTTGTTACTATTCTGTAAGCTATATCGGTTTTTTTCTACTTCTCTAGACTCGTTAACTAGAAGGACACTCGTATCGGGACATATATCAAAATGTTTTTAAAATGTAATAAAATTAATCTGTCGTACACCAAGTAGTTTCCTACATTGTGATCGATGAAGGAGCTTACGTTGGTCATTCCTTCAACCGAAGATTGTGTTTCGATATCAGAATGCTTCAGAATGAACGTCGGTGGAAACGTTGTGTGTCGATCAAACATTAGCACATAATATGGCCAACGTGTCACACATTATCCTAGTCCAAATTAGGATATTTAGACACCAAATCCTTCCTATGATTATCTTCTTCCTCGAGGATTTCCTCCAATTTCCAATGCGTATGCAAGTATACCTCGTCCACGTATTTCCAGTAGCTTCCATGTGCCACATATGCTTCATATAATACGAATTATGGTCAGTGATTGGCTCGCAGTCCAAACGACCTAGCTTCATACACAACAAGTATATGGAGTATGAATAAGTCTCTAGGTCTCGCTCCTAACCCTCCATCTGCCACTCTAAGCAGAGAGCACGTACTATCTAACCCTCATTAGAAGCCCTAGGCTTCACAGATAGAGACTTTTTAATCTCCCCAAGAAGAATCGAGTTCACTTCGTGCTGTTCTTTCAACAACATCTTGAGCGCACAACAACTCTCCTCCATCGGGAGCACCGAACGTGTTGTGCGTGAAGTGAACTTCAGTAGTACATCAAGTTTAGATTTTCCTTTCCAAACTTTTTTACTACATCAATAAATGTAACGCGTATTCCTACTATTCACTAGCAATCCTTCCTCTTCTGAGCCACTACCAACAAACATCATTGCTCACCTTCCAACTCCTTCTTCTCCTGGTAGAGCTGGTTAAAACATTAAGCTTCCCATAAAATGATTGACGCATTCTCATTGACCTCACGCGTCTACTCCACTAAATAACTTTGCCACTCTTTATCCTACAACATAGAATCCATTAACTCCCTCTTTAACTTCTAAATCAAGAAACCTAATAGAAAATATGGGCACCATAATCATCTAGCAATGCTAGATTCGGCTTCACTTTCCTTCTCCACCCCATTTCATATTCTCTAAACTTCAGCAATAGCGCCTTCACCCGACATCCCAATTTTATTTTCCATTCTTTCACTTTCCACGGAACACTCAAATTCTTATGGTAGTCGTAGACAGCTTCCAAAATCAAGTACACAAACCTTTAAAGCCCTGACCAAGTCGCCTTCAAACATACCTTCAGGAAACCCAGTGTCATATCTCATACTCCCAACATCATCCTCCCCCCCATCCCCGATGCTATAGCATTTCGAACATGCCCAACCTCCAAACTCACACACTTCTTGCCCAATGGCATGACAATCTAACTTATAAAGATTGCATCACGGGAGGGGAGACATTATTGAATTAGAAAAAGTCCTCAAAATCTCCTTTTAGATTATTTGATTTACCTTGTAGCCATAAATACCTACTTATTCAACGAGGATTTTTTTTATAAAGATGAACGAGGATGAGCCATCACAACCGTGTGAATTTTCTTGAAAGATCCATCTTTAACGGATTGAATGATGGTGGCTTCATTCTAGAGACACGAGACTTTGTAGGTTTTGGATCCCCATATGCATTTCTCAATTTAGCCGGGTTAATTATCAATGTTTCAATCTACATGAAATTAAACTGTAACGGTTATCTACACCACATTTGTCACTATTCTTAAGTAATACACAATAATTTTTCATATTGCCTTCTTAGTAGGTGTTTTGTGCAAGATATTCACCAAACGAAAAGGACGTTCAACAAACAATCCTAATGCCTCTTCCACCATATTAGGCTTGGGTTCTGGGAGAGGAAGGATTATACCATCTACGAGGCTCTTTGTGAAATTGACAAACATGTGCTTCTTTGAACTAGATTATGATGATGCACTCAGGTAGATGTGTACACTTTACCTTCCGCCACAGTGTGACTCTCACCATCAAAACATTCGGCAAGTGGTATGCACAATGAATTATCCGACACAAGAAGACTCCCAAAGTTTAAACATTCTCTACTTTCCCTTATGAATTGAAATGTGTAATATATATTCTTACCTTCATGTTGCAATTGTTAGCTTCTATTAACTCTGATATTTGTCAATCTAAAACTAGAGGTGGTGTCAAAGTCCGAGATAGCTTGAGTGGTCTACTATCACACTCAGGGTGCTCATGTGTTGAGGTTGTCGGACAAGAAAACTCTGGAGGAGTTGAGGTTGTCAGTTTACAAGTTGCAATGATTCGCTCTAACTCAAGTCGCATTTTCCTACCATATGAATCTTTCGAGACATGTGCTTTTAAAGTAGTTTATTGTTATGTCCATTCATAAGTTTTGTTGAAAATTAAGTAATTAGTATTCAGATGTTGTGAACTCGGAATGAAATGTTACATGAATTATTATGAGTTCTGGCTTGTATGGTTACATAGACAAGCGGTTTGAGGTATTTAGTATACATGGAACACAACACCTATATCTCATCAAAATATTTGGTAAGTCCAACGGGTTACCGACTACTGTGTGACGTCACGTGATTTAATATATCTTACTGGAATTTGAATATATTTGTCTATGATAGCTAGTTGCGACGTTGCTCTAGTAATGCCGATCTCTTGGAATCCATCACCGATATGCTTAGCGATGTCGGTATCTCTATTTCCCTGCTCATTCAATAATTAATTTTTGCATACACTCGAGCCTTCACTGATTTACCAATTACATTAAAACACAGTCGAACACATAAACATTGAACAAGTTAAGATTAAAAATGGTTATTTAAATCTAAACTGGGTCTTCTTCTTCCTCTTCTTCGATTTCGTACGTGACTCAATCCATACTCCTTTGTGGTCCCTCCTTAATGCTAGTTCCACCCCAAGTACCTCATCTGGGAAAATATTACGGATGCTTGGTTGAGTTTGAGGAATAATGTTAAACACTGAAGATGGACTAACCTCTCTCACAAATTGACTCTTCCCCTGAATGACCACTAATTTGCTATAATCACATGAGTCAGCAATATAAAACACCTATGTATCCTTTGATGTAAGGATCGCCTGAAGAACGCGTCATACTCAAGTTGAAAAATGTTAAACTAAGCTCGTCGACCGATACATCAACATTCTTATCGACCCATTTACATTTGAACAGTGGGACCCTAAAACTTATGTGGACGACTTCCCATATTTACTAAATCATGCCATAGTAAGCCATATTCCCATAAATGGGATTTTAATCCTTTGTGCTGCTTACATATAAGGCTTTTGCAAGAAGGCTAACACCACTATTTTGTGCAGTGGTGTGTGTGTCCCATTCATGGGTGGGGATGTAAACTCATTCTTATCATAGCCGGTGAATGAAACCATAGTTGCAGAAGGCATTAAGGCTAACTAATTTAAGGTATCACTTTGACTGTCTCTTAATACAGTTTGTCGTAACTAACCGATGAAAGTGTGACTATTCTCCAAGTACTTGATTCTAAGACCAACCGGGGTGACGCTCTTTTATATTAGACATGTGCATATCCACGCACGGGCAACCACATTTGAATTTTGGAGGACGTCTAAGTGTGCTTTCATCAATTCGTTGGGGGTAATACCCTAGTGGCTCCCTTCCGCAAACATTTTCCACTGACTCTGTCTACATGCCGCGATTTTGGTACCCCAACCTACTCTTCATTCTTAAATAAATCCATGAAGTATTATATTGCCTCCTCGGTCACATACCTCTGAACAATACTAGCATCCGGGTGATATTGATTTTTCAAATAACTCGTGAACATGTTCATATACCTCTCGAAGGGATACATCCATCTAAGATAAATATGACCATATATTAATATCTCCCGTACAAAATGAACCAACAAGTGGAACATTATGTCAAAAAATGAAGAAGAGAAATACATCTCCAACTCGCACAACACGGTAACTATTTCCTCTCGTAGCTCCTCCAATTTGGGATGCCTAATCTCTTTACATAATATTACCTTGAAGAAGCGACATAACCAGGTAATGAACTTTCTGACGTGAGTTAGCAAGATGGATTTAATTGTAATCGAAAGATATTCTTAAATCAAACAATGGGAATAGTGTGATTTCAAATTCACCTATCTCAGTCCCTTATTGGATACTAGATTGCTAACACATGAAGAGCAGCTTGTCAAGACATCAATACCTTTTAGGCTGGAACACATCAAGTCTTTCTCAACTTTTGAAAGTGTGTAACACACAGAGGGGAAGTAAATCTTCGATCCTCTCTTCTCGTGGGCCAAATTAGGTATAATTCCCATATGAACGATATTTTTCTTTGACTTTACTCCATTATTTGTCTTACCTGGGATACTCATCAAATTACCAACCAAACTATCACGGAAATTTTTTCGATTTGCATCACATCCAAACACTGTTAGACGTCAAGGATCTCCCAATATGGTAGATCAAAAAAATAGAATGCTTCTTCCAACTACCATAAACCTTTAGTTTCCTCTTCGTCTTTCCAATGTCATTTTGTAAAGTACGCAACATATACAAGTTGGACTCATCTGATAAAATGGGAGGAATGGGTGTCAACTCTACCTTGCCATTGAATTCAGACGCCAATTCCTCCACCGGTGAGTTGTTTGAAGCCATCTCCTGTGTCCGAGATACACTGTCCTACTTTTGTGCCTTAACTGACAATAATATGTTCTTTGCAAATAAATGGGGCATGCCTTGTGACCTTTAACTGGATAGCTCGACAGGCTTCCATATTGGGGAAAGTCATTCACGGTGTAAAACAAAATGGGTTTAAATTCAAACTACTCCTTCTGAAACTCATCATACATCCTCATTAAGGGATCCCATATGAGTTTAAAGTCATCTACCATGGGGGCTAGGTACACATCGATATCATTGCCTGATTGCTTCGGATCAGAGATCATAAGTGACAACAAAATATACTTCCTCTTCATGCACAACCATATCAGAAAAATTGTAAATCTTTATCATCACTAGCCACAAATTATTTAACAAACAGGCTTATTAATTCCTGCATAAACCAAGCCTCAAATCACGTGGCTCGTTTCCAAATCCAGGAAAGGCCATGTCTATTTATTTCCACTTATCACCATTGGCCAGATAGCTAATGACTTCAGGATGAACCACAGTCCGATCTGCATACCAACTCATATTCCTGCATCATCGGGATTGTCAAAAAATCTTCTTAATAGTTGAATAATAGATAGATACCAAACAACCTTGACGGGAACCTTCTTTGTCCGTCGAATTCCAATTTTTCCATCCCCGTCCAACTCATTTAATTTTAACCTTAGAAAAGTATATCTAAAACATTCTTCCACAATCAAATGATCTTATTTATACAAGATACAATCATTCCAACAAGCATGTATTTTTTCATAATCCATGCCCATTGGATATAGTACCTTCTTTGTCTCATAGACCGTTTCTTGTAGTTTATTGCCAACCGGAAACATTTTTTTTCCAACACTTCCAACAACCAGGAGTACCTAACATCAGTGCAAGAATACTTACATTTTACATTCATCAATTCCAATGTATCCTTAAATACTGTCATTCCTTCGGGGCACCCATGTATAATAGTTTCTCATTATGTCATTGCAAGGCTAAAAATATTTATAGATTTCCACTGTAGTTCCTCACGACCTCCTCAACCAAGTCATCCAACCTGTCATCCTTCTCAGATTCTACATCATTTCTCGTATGCTCATTCACATTTTACCTATGTCAAAAAAAAGTTGTGTATGTTGGATCAAAACCTTGTATGAATAAGTCATCCTTCAAACCAGTTGCATCCTCATGAATAGTTGTGTTCCAACACTTCGTGCAAGGACAATATACATGCGACAAATTGTCTTTCGTGACATTCGTGAATGCAATTTTAA
This sequence comes from Rubia tinctorum, assembly GCA_032355605.1. Lineage (NCBI taxonomy): Eukaryota > Viridiplantae > Streptophyta > Magnoliopsida > Gentianales > Rubiaceae > Rubia > Rubia tinctorum. The sequence goes on from JAULKM010094923.1 coordinate 27,034, forward strand.
TGAGTTAGTTTCAAATGA
>JAULKM010094924.1:0-11112 GCA_032355605.1 Rubia tinctorum
TATACATTTTTTTAATACATTTTGTTGATGATTCTTTAAATATTGTGTAATATTTATTGTGACGCTCACATTTTTATATATTTCACCGAGGACTCTTGATGTATTGTGTAGTATTTTATTGTATTAATTTAATTAAATCGTGTTATGATACATATAATTTATGTCAATGGTAGAAATGGAGTAATTCAAAAAATTTGATTAGTTCTCACATTATTCATTCTAATTATAAGCATGTTATTAACACTTTGGATGCCATCAAGTCACCTGCTAAGCATCATTTTATGTGTTGTAGAAAAATATACACATACAATACACATTTATGTAAAATAAACAAATACATGAATGTAATGCACAATTTTATACTTCAAAATGGACATTATGAATAATGTAGCGAATAATTTAATGAATAATATTATGAATTTTAAACATTGATTTTTATTTGTATCAATTCATCTATATAATACCACTGACATTTCATCTATATAATACCCTCTCTCGTTTTATTTCTCTTACTACCACTGACATTTTTCGAATCACTTCCTCTCGCTTCAATTTTTTATCACTTTATTACAAAAACCATATAATAGAAATTGTTTGCTTTGTGTTATCAACCGGGGATATTGAAGTCATTTTGACTAACCTAAACCCAAGTTGTCTAAAAATAACATACTAATATTATAATATGTTGATTTTAATTTTTTACTATATATAATTAATCATAACTTATTAAAATATATAACTTCTAAAGATATATTTAAAATCATAAATATCTCATATTATATATATATCACTAAGAAAAATCCAAATAAACACATAATCTGAAATAACAAAATGTTTGGAATTTTTAATCCAATAACGGAGTACTTCTGATAGAAGTATGTATACATATTATTTATTTATTATATATCCATATAATAAAAAATGTTTGCTTGGTGCTATCAACTGGGGATATTGAAATCATTTTGACTAACCTAAACCCAAATTGTCTAAAAATAACATACTAATATTTTTATATTTTAATTTTAATTTTTTACTATATATAATCAATCATAAATGATTAAAATATATAACTTCTAAAAATATATTTAAAACCATAAAAATCTCATACTATATCTATATATATATCACTAAGAAAAATCCAAATAAACACATAATCTGTAACAACAAAATGTTTGAATTTTTGTGCACGATGATGGAGTACTTTTGATAGAAATATGTATACATATTATTTATTTATTATATATCCATATACTAATAGGGATATTAAAATCATTTTGACTAACCTAAACTAAAGTTGTCTAAAAATAACATACTAATATTATAATACTATATATAATCAATCATAACTTATTAAAATATATAACTTCTAAAGATATATTTAAAACCATAAATATCTCAGATTATATCTATATATATCACTAAGAAAAATATAAATAAACACACAATCAGAAATAACAAAATGTTAAGTTTTTTTATACAATGATAGAGTAGGTTTGATCGAAATATGTATACATATTATTTATTTATTATACATGATAAAGTTTTGTTTTAGACGGACTAACTGTTAAATAAGAACATTTTATAATTAGTGAAACTGATTAGGTCATTTGATACATACTTTTATTTATTGTAATGAGATACTCATAATTATGATAATATTTAAAAAATTAATTGCAACATATAAATAATTACTTTTTAAAAAATATGAATGAAATATTACAAAAAATAATCCATTTTTATTGTATTCAATACTTAACGATTTCTAACTAAATTCATTATTTAACTTTATATAAGTATATAGTTTTTATCAAATGACTAAAATTTAAATTTTAAAATAAATTTTTTTAAATTTAAATATAAGAGTCCCGTCTCTTGAAAGACGGTCTTTCCAAGTCATGGACAGACCAAGGTTTAAAGTGTAAATTAAAAGAAATTAAGATAAAATTTTTGGGTTGTATGAACCGGGTTATAAAATTTATAACTACTACACGTTGCATAATAAAGCTTTAATATTGCAACAAAGACCTTTTACCTTTTATTATTCTAATTAAACCCCATTTTTCCATAAGCCTATGGAAATACCGTCTTTACCAAGACTTTGCCTTTATTTTATATTTAAAGAGACACAAAATAATTTAATCAATTTCGCATTTATTTTATATTCGATTTAAAACAAACACTCTTAATTTCTCCTCTGATTCACCACGGTTTGTAACTGGAGTAGTTCATTTTAATTTGGGAGAGCATGAAATAAAATTCCCACAATTTATTTAACATAACTAAACCTAATTGACTGAACTTGTAGAATGCAAAAAAATCAGTAAATTAAGCTTAAATCTAATTGGGAGAATTCAGCAAATCTGTTGCATTGTAGATTTATAAGTAGAATACAACAAATTCAGTTTAATCTCATTAAAGATGGCATTAAAAGCTTCATTGACTTTATACAAGGCCTGCCATATTCAACTCTATTGTAATGGAAAGGAACTATGAGAAAAAAAATGTGACAAAATCAGAAAAACGTTTTTAAAAATGAGGAAAGAAAATAGAATATTTTCCAAAGTTATATTTTCTGTCCTTCTTATTGGCTTCTGGTCAAACCATCAGATATAAGAGCATTGGAGAAGTCCATTTCAAGAACTTGTTATAAATTTTTGAAGCCAAAGGAAGAATGGATATGGTATAACAAGGAAAGGGAAGAATTTCAATATCAATATGATTGTTATTTTAAGTGGGATAAAAATAAAAATAAAAGTATAAATTAACTAAATTTTTAGACGAAGATTTTGCGCGGGATTATTGCTCATTCGGAGATCCATCTTATGTCAAATGTTTCTGGTCGATAAAAAAATGGTTTCTACATCAGCAAAGGACTTAATTTGCCAGCTAAACTTTTTAACTGGGATGATTTACCGTAGTATGAAATTGTAGCTTGGTGTATTTTTTTTTCTTTTTATCTATTTTGAATGATTGTATAAAGAGCTACAATTGATTTTTCTTCATATTTCAACTAAAATTATCGATGCAGTTGTTATTTATTGTTTGGGTTCAATCTTGATGGGAAAAGGAGAAACCCTCTGATTTCGCACCATATCAACGGTACCTTAAATATTACTTTAACATGTACCAATTTTTTTTAAAAAAAGCATCCTTCAAAAGAAATCATGAACATCCATTGACAATTTATGATGTCTCTGTCATCTCAATGTTAATGTTCTATTTCAATTTTTATTAAAAAATATATAATATAAAAGTGTCAAGTGCCAAAATAACTCTATCTTTAGACTAAATTGTCAATATAATCCTGCAAAAAAAATTCAATCTAACCATAACCTTTTTTATGTATGTGGCGATCTAACCGTGGTCGCTAGCTTGGTCACGCATCTCCCTTGCATATGAGGAAGAACCGATCGTCGACGAGACTCTCGTGCTTGACCACCTCGTCGATGTTAGAGACGCTAGTGGCGGCATCAGTGTAGATGAAGCAGAGGTCAGTTTGCAAGCATTATATGGTAGAAGAACTCGAAGATCTGGAGCGGGAGAATGGCGTTGGAGAAGAGGGCGGGAGGGAGGGAGAAGAGCGGGAACTCGACCATGTCGTTTGATTTTGGAAAGTTAGTGTTGTTGTGGCGCTTCTCGTAAAAGGAGGAGGAGGAGGAGCAAGGGAGGTGGGGTTGCGCCACCATTAGAATAGTGGAATCCAAGGCATCATTCCTTTGGATGGGTGGTCTGACAACTGTTCTTAGGAGGTGGTTTGCCGGGAAATTCTAGAGGGGTTTATAGGTTTCTGAAATCCATCGCTGCCTAGTTTTAAGCTAGTGGTGGTCGGCGTCGGCAAAGTGGTGGGCGGGTGGTTCAGGGGTAGTTAGGGGAAAAGAATTTCATCTTAAGGACGAGGGTATTTTTGACCTTTCAGGATTGGTCAACCCCCAATTTCTTTAGTCAACGCTGAATTTATGATAAAACATTATTATTGCATAATTAGTTATAAAGTTAAGGTTATTTTGACACCTTCTCATTTTTGCAAGGTTAAATTGGCACTTTCAATTTAAATGCATGATTAGAAGTGTAATAATATTGAGATAGAGGTGAAAAATCTCACATAATAATACTTATACCTATATATATGTGTGGAATTTTAATTTACAATTTAAATTACTAATTAAATTTTATTGATGGAAATTGACACATGACATTGAAAAGGGAAGAGGGGAGGGGGATCAACATTTTTTACTTATACTTTAAGGATATTTTTCTATGTTATAATGTCAAATTATTGTAATCAAACTAACACTCAATTTGAATATGAGAGTATATAGTAAAATGCTCAAGATTCAGGCATTTACATTTAGATATTAGTTTTAGTTTTTATTCTTAATTTTTGATGACGTAAGAGGTCCCATTGAGTACATATAACCATTACCTCAGTATAAAACAGGTAAGGTCTTAGGAAAGATGCGATTAAATTATAATTATTGAAAAATATAAGGTTTTATTTATAATATTAAAAATTTATTATGTAACGTGTATTGGTTATAAGTTTATGAGCCAATTAATGTAACTCAGTAATTTTTATAATGTATTCTAATTTACAATTTAAACCTTGTCCTTTTCATAATTTATGAAAAAACCGTTTTTAAAGATACTGACTCTATAAAGTAACACTCACCTGAATTTGAAAATTCTAGGATGAGTATGAGTTAAATTGTGACGATGACTAGATCAAAACAAAATTAATTCATAATATTGAGTTTGTTTTTTTTTTGAGAGTTGAGTTTTATTCGAAATGGGAATAGAATGTCAAGTAATTTGAACCAATGAACACTATTTTAAACAACAGTTTAAAATATTGTATAATTCGAACCAACAAATTTTATCATAAACGATATCGGTGATGCATTATCACTATTCGTGATATACAAGATATTGTATAATTTGAATAAGAGTCCGTCTTATGGTAAAATCAGAAATTAATTAAAAATTATAGAACCATAAAATAGTAGGAAATCAAATTGAAGTTTTAAACCACCATTATTATGTTTTCAGGGTCATATTTAAAAGAAGCTTCTTAAGTTTAGGGGTTGAATTGCAAATGATAAAAAAATATTCTTTCCTCTCCGCTAGATGTTCCGTCGCTGGCGTCAGAACCTCGGTGTTGTTACTTCTCTTCTTCCGGCAACGGAGTATGGGATTCCAACAGCGTATTTCATGATGTTCAAACTTCTTCCGGCTGAGGATATCACGATAAGGGGCTAAGGAAATCGAGTTTGGGATTCTAGTCTTCCCGATTTTTCTGGTTCGCAAATGAAGGATGTTTTACGATGATGGCTCGCGCGATCGGAGAATTTCTCGGTAGCAATGGACTGCTCAGATGAAGGATTACTATCGGAGAATTCGTCGGCGATACTCTTGCAAAGATGACCGAGCAATTTTTTCGGCGATATTTGTTATTTTTGCGAACAGATCAGACGAAGGAATGCTATCTTAACTCTATCGAGATTGGGTCGGTCAGAATTTTGGCATCAAGGTGGCGAATTCATGGGATATAAACGGCGGATTTTGCGGGTTACGACGATGATTGGATTCAGGCCGGCGCGTCAAGTTTAAATAAAAATATTAAAACTATGCTGCCCAAGAAATCAGAATGTTGCCCGAGATATCAGAACGCTACTATCCACTCTGTTGCTAAATACGCTAATGCGAGCAGAATTTTTTTTATGTGGGTGGTTTAAGTATGTGTAGGTGAGGGTCCAATGTAATCTCGCCACGTGTCAATTGCTAACTAGCATTAAACTCCGTTAACCTTCTCCGTCTCTTTCTCTTCTCCCCCTTTTACTTTTCTGAATTCTCTTAATAGGGGAAAATGTTCAAAGGTGAAAAAGTAAAACGGGGAGAAGAGAAAGAGACGGAGAAGGTTAACGGAAGTTTAATGCTAGTTGGCAATTGACACGTGGTGAGATTACATTGGACCTTCACCTACCCATACTTAAACCACCCACATACAAAAAATTCTGGGGAAAAACTGTGGTGACACAGTGGGGGACGTGGATGACGCGATGAACAGGCTAGGTTTGTCTGTCATGTCATCCCCTTCACCCATCACACAGATTGACAAGACATTTGGTTACTTGTGCTCTTTATTCAAGTTTTCGCAATAAAATAAAAAACTAAAATAGAAACGTCAGTCAGAACAGATGACGTGAGTGACAGATTGGACATTTGACACCGACTTCTCCCTCTTTTTCATCATCCCGACAGCATCCCGCGGGCTACACGGGAGCTTTTCCTTTCTTTTATTTTCTTCTCCATGCATATGGCCCTCCACTCCTGCCACCTCACAGCCACAGACACACACACATGCTCACCCTCCATTTCACAAACTCACTGTGCATGTGGAAATAAAAGAGAGAAAGGTTGCCCTAGGGAGGGGCTGGTGCCCTTTATTTTGTGTGGCAGTGGGAATCTAATCCAGCTCTTTTGTGCTCAGAGAGTCTTACCTTGATCGTTGACTGCCCTGCAGTACCTTCTTCCTATTTTTCAATTTCGTTTTTTCATATTCTCTCATACTTCATTTACTTGTTCTGTCTCAACGTAGGGTTCCTATAAACACTTGGAAGGACGTTTATGTAGGTTGCCGTGACAGGAAAAGTGGGGAAGTGAAATAACCTAATAAAGTGCCAGCTCAAATAATGAAACAGAAAGTTTTTGTTGAAAATGTAAAATAGAAACCTAACGCAGGACGAATGAGATATAGCACAGGTGTGGTGGAATGTCTGTTGTGTTTAGTTTGGATTTTATATGAAATTCAAATCTTCGTTCAGTTAATTGCATGGTCCCTTAACGCTTCTTTCTCTTCACCATCTTTGTTATTTACACTTATTTAACCTCGAGTATCGTTCCAGTAGAGTTTTCTTTCTCTCCGGATTTCTTAACTTCGATGCAACATGCAATTATTCGTTCATGCATGCATTCGTATGATTAGAGCAACGAAAGGAATAGATGATAAACATGAGACAGCAGGTCCGAATATATAGCTCCATTTAGTTACAGTTAATCTACAATGTGGTATCGCCATTGCCTGGACCTCCGAGTGAAAGAACCACTCCCAAGAGTTCATTTTTGTGGCTTTGATGATCCGTCGTGTTCGCAGATGGAGGCGACCTCCTAATGGCTGCTGACGAATTCGATCTTCTAAGCTGCGCTAGTTGAAACTCTGACCCATGATGGTGTTTTAATGGCGGATGAGGTTGCCGTACTACTCCATGGTTAACATTCACCGGCACTGCAGCAACGAGGTTTGCGCGAGCCTGGGGCCGTTGGCCGAGACTTGCCTCTCTTGACATTAGCACAGGTGCCTTCATCATCAAAATTCAGGATCATGTTAAACAAAGTTGAAAACTAGTAAAAGAAATTATTTTTTTGTTAATTACTACTACAAAATGGAGTTCAAGTGCAGTTCAGGATCACTCGGACTTGAAAATGTTGCAGTATACAGAAGAAAAACTTCTATTAGTACTGTTTTTAAGTAATAATGGCAACTTGATACTGATGCAGCACATATTGAGTTTTTATTCAACGTTTAAAACTATTACCGCGACACTTTTTGCCATTGTTCAGAATATTCAGATAGTTTAAGATGTGTTGCATGTGAAGTGTCTCTAAAGCAAATGACAAAACATGCTTAGTAGTATCCATTGTTGTTTATGTATATGTGTGTTGTTTTGAGACTTACCGGAGCAAAGAGCACTCCCCTGAATGTCTTTCCATTAACTGTAGCAGTCATCAGGAAACCCGAATCAAAAGCTCCATCAACTTTACCACGAACTTCAGCCCCAATCTAAACAATGGCAAATTCACAGCTGAACAAAAATACTCGGAAATTAATGAGAGAATGAAGGAGAATATTCAACAAAGATCAGTACCAAGTTGTGGAAATGTGGCGTCGCTGCCTCCGTGGACCGATGCTGCTCGTGATCACCTGGGAAATGCACTTGATCATACTTACAAAGATTGGTATGTGGTTGGTGTAGATGGACTGGTTTCGAGCTAGAGAGATTCGGGTGTTCTCGAGTAGTCCTAGGGATGTTCATGGTTTTGGGGTTTGTCCGAAAGTGATTCAGCATTGGAAACACCTTAGGAGGAGGGGGTTTTCGCTCTTGTTCTGATTGACATGGGCTTTGGGAAAGGGAAAGAGGATGCTCTTGATGATCATTAGTACCCTCAGATTGATCACAATAAAATCTCCTCCTTTTCAGATGGAATGCATCTTCAATATATATATTTATTTGAATTAGAGAATTGAGAAAAATATTTACAATAACAGACTCTACTGGAGTAAATACTTGGTTGTACTACAACTAAATAAACTTGGGATGAAACCAAATGTACCTTGTTCAAGGCTGATGATGGACTTCTTCGCGAATGGAATCTGTTCTTGATGAGAATGATCTCGTCCCACAAAGTTTTCGCTAATGCTGATGGACTCTGCTTCTTTCTGCACCAATATCATAAAAATGTATGATTATCTGACGGTACCTAGTTAGGATCGATTTCAAAATAACAGTCGAGTTTCTGAATACTTTTCGCAGTCTCAAAACTAAGCATTCATGTTTTGAATCTGACCGGAGAAATCTCTGCTCCTCTTAATGATCTTTTGGCATCTTCACTTCTGTACACATGAGGCATCTTATTCAGTGCATTAATATGCTCAGCACCAAGTTGCAGAAAGAGTAACTCATTCAGAGGGCGCTCATCCTCACCACAACTGCATGCACAACATTATTTCACACTTCAGAACCACTGGCAGCATTCACTATGAAAAAAATCACATGGAATCCAACAATTTGAAATGTACAACACTAATTACAAAGTATTGGTACCCTCCGTAGATTGTTATGTCCGAATTCGTGACAACAGCCGTATGCGAAAATCTCCCTTGTGGCTTTAGGCCACTAACTTCCATTCGATTCCACGAGCACGAAAGCACGTCAAGAACCCAAACATCATTGTAGAACTGCTTCTGAGCAACCCCGCCAATCACATACATCTGAATTTTACACACACACGCAAATAAATTTTCCAATTGCTACAATATATATGTTCTAGATATGCACACATCTTGGTTGTTACTTATTAGTACTCTTTCCTCCAAAAACTGATTAAATTCTGTTACCGTAGTGCCTATATTCACAGAAGCATGACCTGCCCGGGCACCGGGCAAAGGGCCTTGAACTTCCATCTGATTGATTAGAAGCAAATACATTAGCATGAGAGAAACAGAAACAAACAATGAGAAGGGAGGATGCTTTGTAGTACCCTAGACCAAGTCATTGCATCCATGTCGAGCACATCAACATCGCCTTGGTATTGATCTCCCGAGTCACCACCATACAAGAAAAGCCTGTTTCCAACACAGACAGCACTATGACTATCCCGAGGGGCAGGAACAGCATTTCCATTTCTTCGAGTTTCCGGGGAAGTCCACCTCATAGTTTTAAGGTCAAGAACATGCAAGTCATTCAAGTAATTCGACTCCCCTTCTCCACTCCCTCCAAAAACCACCAGTTTATCATCCCCAACAAGTGTGGCAGAGTGACTTTCACGAGGCGAAGGCGGCGTTCCATAACATTCGGGGCTAGTCCACTCTTTAGACCTCAGATCTAAAATGTGAACATCATTCACCTTCTCATAGCCGTTGGTGCCTCCAAACACCAGCATTTTGTCTCCAACAACTACCGCGGTGTGGCTGTCCCGAGGCCCCGGTCCTCTCCCTTTAGTCACCATGATAGTGCACTCCATTGTCTCAAGATTCAGCACAAGAACATCACCGAAATGAATCCCACCATAGCACCCCTGAAATGCTCGCGTCAGTATTATAAACACGACTCTCTTGACGCAAACATCAAACACAATACATGTGAATAACATCCTTGATTAAAAGCTTAAGTACAAGATCATTAACCTAATCAAGAGAGATAATTAAAGATCATTAACATAATCAAGGAAGAGAGTAATTAATGAAACTAGAGCTTCAACAAGAAAGTATACTCCATGTTATACAAACTCCCAAGTCCCAAGTAACAGAGAATATGGCAGACGAAATCAAGAAATATGATAAAAAGGGAAAGTTAAACAGCCGTTGGAAGAAGTGCAGCCCAATGCTTACCCAAAGAAAGCAGCAGACCAAGCAAAAGAGAAAAGGGACAACTGAACAAACAAAGAACCAGAAAATGATGCAACCATAATTAGTAGAACCATAACATGCATCAATAATTCTGGAACAACAGAATGTCAGGAGATTTCAAGAACCATTAAACACCACAGAAAAGAAAAGAAAAACAAACAAAACACAGTACTATTTATAGCATGAATGTGATGAAGAGAGGAATTCAACATACCCCAAAGACATAGACTGAACCATTGGAATAGCAAGCAGAATGCCCCCATCTTTCAGAAGGGTTGAGGCCAGAGACTTTTGGATATAGCCAGATTGCCTTCTTCTTCTTTGCAACTTCACCTCCAAGCGACCCCATATATTTAAATTTTAGTTTTGTTCCTTCTTTTTCCCTCTAAATCTAAGGTTCTTTCTTTGTTTGTTTACTCAAAGCAAAGTGTAGAGCAGATTGTTGATCCATGTATGAAGATATATATATATGAAGAAGGAGGAGGTGAGAATAATGGGAAATATATTATCAACTAGCAATGCTAAAGAGTCAAAAGAAGACATTAACAAGGCAAGTGACATATCAAGCATCAGTCTCAAATAAAGACATGAAAAGATGGGCGCTTTCAAGTCCAAATCACTGTGGCACCAACACCACCACCACCACCAAGGACCTTCATCACCAGGCCACACATGTGCATTTATGCACTTTTCTTATCACTCTCTACTCCTGATTACTCCCTCTGTCCCAGGTTAAATTGCACAGAATCTTTTTCACGCTCATCAAGAAACTTATTTAATTGTTAATATATTTAACTACGTATAATAACGGTAAACAAAAAATTACTTTTCAGAAACTACTTGTTATTACGAATCCAACAATATCACATACGATAATATTATTGCTTATATATCTACTCAAATATGCGGTCAAAGTTGGACTGTAAATA
>JAULKM010094945.1:0-11111 GCA_032355605.1 Rubia tinctorum
TTGTATCACCTCATGGATGGATATGAAGCTTAGATTTCTTGAGAAATACCTCCCAGCTTCAAAGTCTGAGGGTTGAAGAAGAAACTTTCCAACATCTCTCAGTTTGCTAATGAGTCGCTCTACAAGTATTGAGAAAGGTTCAAGAGGTTTTTTGCTAGTTGTCTGTATCATCTATTCAAGGAGGGAGACTTGGTTTAATATTTTGTTGAAGGATTGTGCGATGATGACATGCGTATGGTGAACGCCTCTTGAAACGGTTGATTGCTAACAAGAGCCCAAGGGAGGCAATGACACTCTTCAGGAGATGGCAAATGGAACAAGGCAACTTGGTACAAGGTGTACGGTGAAGCTCGTAGAAGAACAGTCTCAATCCCCTAAGTTAGAGGAACAAGTAAAAGCTCTTGCCTCCATGATGAAAGAGTTCATGAAAAGGGGAGTTCAACAAGCAAAATTATGCGGTATTTGCAGCCTTGATCATCACACGGATGTTTCCCCGCAAGTGGTGGAGGACTTTGAGGAAGTTAATGTGTTGGATTTCAACAATGGTGGAAATAAGCCACAGTTTGCTAGGGGACAACAACAAGGTTCCGTGGGAACCAAGGTGGCGAAAGGCAAGATCCCTATGCAAACACCTTCAAAATGAGGTACTGCGATCACCCCAACTTCCGTTGGTGCGAGGAGAACCAAATGCAAGGTTACAACCGAGGCGTACAAGCTCCAACTCAATCTTAGGGGAGAAGGGCCTTCTAACAACAACACCTCACTTTACAAGTTGGACCGAGAGGAAATCCTTGAAGCAATCTCTTAATTGGCTAAGAAGAATGACATCTTTGTGGAGTGTACAAGGCGAGAGATTGAAGATCTCGGAACTAAGGCATTCTTGAGCATCAAGAATCTTGAGATTCAAGCCGGACAACTTGCCACCTCAGTAAGCTGACTTGAAGCCAAAGAGTCTGACAAGTTTCCTTCCCAACCGGAGGCCAATCCGAGCAATGTGAGTTCTTTGAAGCTAAGAAGTGGGATGGAGGTGCGTGAGCCCGAGAAGGAAATCCCACATGAGGTTGACTTGGTCGTGGAAAACAACAAAACCAACTTGGAGGAGCAAGAATTAGTTATGGAGGAACCCGTCATGGAGCTTCCTGATATGTCCATATTATACCATGATTTGGGATCTTTTGTACTCATTTTGTTAGACTTTTGTGCTTTGGATACTCTATTTTACCTTGAAATTCTATTACTAGAGTTAAGGGCGGCTTTATCGCTTTTGTCACTTGTAACAAGGATTCCGTGAGACGAGGTAATTGTTGAAGATTTAAAGACATTGAAGACTCCATTTTGAAAACAATGAAGACTTTGAAGACCCGAAGAAAGGAAGAAGAGACAACTACATTAAGACCAAAGAGAAGAAGTCATGTGAGGGTAGAGTACTCTGGTCGTCGCGAGTCGCGACGCCTGTGTCGCGAGTCACGACGGTCGTCAGCCTAGACTTGCTTTTTGGAATTTTTGTACTATAAATACTCATTACTTTTCACCTTCTTCCTGAGCTTTTCTCTCCCAATTCTAAACCTCAAAACCCCAGGTTTTCCATTTTTTCTATCTTAGCTTCTTCTTGAATTCATGTTTGATTTTTTTTGTTAATTAGTATGGGTTTTAGTAGCTAAACATAACTTTGAGAGAAATTGATTAAGGCTTCCATGCCTATGTCTTGAGATCTATAAGTAAGCTATTTAGTGCTTTGCTATTGTGTATTTATTGTTTTTGAATTGGGTTGTTGAATATATTAATGATATTGGAAGTTTGAGTATATGAATTGCTTGTATGAAATTGTATTAGGGTTTGAAGAAATAAGCTAATTCTCCATTCTTTTGATATGAAATTCAAGAGTATGATTTAGAGCTTCTAATGTTGTTGATGATTTGATGAATGCTAGATGAATGTGATAATGTCGAATTCTTTGTCATGTTTGTTTTGTGTAGCAAACGAGAGAGGTTTATGAACGTTGAACGTTCTTGATTAATCTTGTACAAATGCATGAATGCTTAGACACGGTGTAGTGTTTAAAAGTGTTACAAAGCTTGTTGATTCTTTGTACTTAATGCCATTAATGAGATACCTTTAGGCGTTGAACAGCTAAAGGGGGTCATTAGTGAGGTTTAGTGAGAGATGTCGAATTCACTCTTGTAAACTACTATCAAAGAAGAGTAGAAGATTTTTCTTCACAACAAGTAGGAAAAGTGTTGAATAGGTTATATGTTCAATGATAGACAGAAGACTTGGAAGTATAAGTCAATTCCCCTCAAGATCCCGTAATTCGTGTTTAACCCCGCTTTAGTTATTGTTGCTTAATTAGTATATTTTTATTGTTTGATAATGTAACTTGTCTTTAAATTGATAACTTAGAAAAACCAATCCAAAAAACCCCCCTCTTTATGTGCTTATATATATATATGCATATTTCTATAACTAGCATAGTATTTACCATTATATGAGCAAACACTTAGGAAAATCCCTTGTCTCCGTAGACGACCCCGATTTGCCATTATCTACTTAGTTGTAATTAAAAGCACCTTAGGACTTATAAATAGTAACTTGGAAAGGTACGGCGACGACCTCCCACTTCCAACACCTGAAGCGAGGATTAATCTCCTACCTCATTTCCCTAAGCACTTAGGGGAAGGCCAAAGGTGGCAACCAATGATGATCATATTCAAAAACAATCTTCGAGAAGGTTGAGGTTAGTGTCCCGATCCTAAACTTGATTGAACATGTTCCCTCCTATGCTAATATTTGAAAGTCGCATGCACTAAAAAGAGGAATAAACCCCTTAGGAAAATAGGAAAAGTGAAAATAGGGGGAGTCACCGCTCTTAACCATAGGAAAATGCCTACAAAATGTGATGACCTAGACTTGTTTCCAAGTCCTATTTCTTTAGGTGGTAAATTGGTGAAAAATACTATGATTAATCTAGAGCCTCTATTAATGTCATACCTTCTTGCATATATGAGAACTTAGAAATAGGTGAACTTAAAGAAACTAGGGTAATTGTCCAAATGGCCAACCACTCCCAATCTAGTTCTCGTGGACTAGTGAGGGATGTGATGGTCCGAGTGGGAAATTAGGTATTTTCAGCAGACTTCTATGTCCTTGATGTAGAGTACGATGGTGGTGCACCCTCAATTTTTTTAGGAAACATTTTCTTAAAACATCAAGGACTAAGATTGATGTTCATTCGGGAATGCTAACCTTAGAGGATGGTATAGATAGAGTGATTTTTTATATTTACAAGTCTAAGCATGATTCACCTAATCCCTCTCTTGTGTGTAAAGGCATAACTTTGTGTGAAGAACATGCCCAACATGATGAATCGTATGTGCTTTAAAATGTTAAATGTCTTAATGAAATTCTTGAAGATGATTGAAACCTTGCATGCTATATCTTGTAAGAATGAACCGTATAATGGTACACTTGTTGATTAACATGCCTCTTTTAGTGTGATTGAAGATTCTTTTCCTCCGATATTTCACACTAACTTGCAGTGGAAAAAGAAGCGGATTAAGGAATTAATCACTCATAAACCCCTTCTGATTCCCCAAATCAACAAGAATGTATCTATGATTGAGAAAGATGGGCATGTTTGGTATGTTTCTCCAAAGATTAAGGGTAAGACTAAGGTAATGTGGATACCCGTCCACAAGGAAGTGGTTGTTGGTGGTCAAGGATGGTGATTCCGGTGATCCATCAAACTGTTCTTATTAGTTTTCCACAAATGCATGAAATAATAAGTCGTGAGAAGGACAATAAATATACGGTGCTTTATGTTATAGGTTATTAAAAAATATTTTCTTTTGAAATTTTGATAATGTGTTAATTTTTTGTGGTGTTTTCGGAACAATTCAGTCATCTATTTTTTTTGGAACAGTACTGCTCTTGGTTTTTTGTGTTTTTGGATGCAGGTATGGAAAGAAATATTTGGAACGAAAAAAATTAGGGGACCTCGTGCCAGGGCTCAGCACGGCCCATCATTATGAGGCTCAGTTGTCCGTCATGAGGGCACCACGTACACGACACACAAGCACTGGCGCGAGGCCAGCTGGCGCCGTTACGAGGCCAAATTCCAGAGGAGACATTGAGAATCTCTCGGTGTTTTCAACTTTTCCATTGGTTATATGTATTGGGGACAATGCATTAACTAAGTTTGGGGGGAGGAGTTGGAACACCTCCGTGGTAGCATCTCCTTTGTTTGTGGCTTAGCTTATGATTAATGTTGGGATTATTGTTTTGGATGACTGTGTTTTTCCTTGTTTTGGTATTTCCCCCATTTGGATGTTGAAAATTTTAGTTTGTTGTTTTTAGGTGTGGTGGCACCTTTTGGTAGTTGTATTTGGGGGTGTGTTTTGGAACTTTGGTGGTGTAATTTTTCTTTTTCACTATGTTTTTGTAGTATGAAGCCCAACTTTGGGGCATTTTGTGCTACACAAAAAAAATAATTTTATTTAAAAAGTGAATATGTGTATATATATATATACCCAGCTAAGTTGGAAACCTGAAAGGGAAACTTAGACAAAAATGGGAAGGAAAACCCGGATAGGTCGAAAGGCCTAGGTAAAAATGAGAGGCTAGGCTGGAAAACTTAGGCAAAATGAGAGGTCGTGTGGAAAAAGGTGAGATAGTGAGTTCAACATGTGTGAATGCTAGGATGAAAACCCGAAAGGGCTCCTAGGTAAAATGAGAGAAATTGAGAGAAAACGGAAACTAAGTTGAGGATCCTTCGGCATGTTCCTTGGTTGTGGCTATGTTGAGAATCTCGAGTTTTCTTAGTTACAACCAAGTTGAGGATCTTGTGGATTATCCTTGGTGGTTTTTTCGACAACAACTCTTGGATTGCTTTTGGCAGACTATTCAGGAGAGTAAGCTAGTTCAACACTTATCTTTTGTACTTAGCTTTTTCTTCACAATATTTTGGGATGGTTGGATTACTTTAGTATTTTCGGGGAGTGTGAGAGTTGTGAGATTCTTACTTCTTTAGGGGAACTGGGGTAGCTTGGGAATAAGTTGAATGTATTGGCTAATTTTTCTTTGCATGCTATATTTCACTTAGATCTTTTCTCATTTTTGTTTACTCGAGGACGAGTAAAGGTTTAAGTGTGGGGGGATTGATGTGCACCACTATGCATGTGTTAGCCAATGCATTTAACACATTTATTATCATCTTTTGTTTGGTTGATTGCTAATTTTAGTTAGGTTTGCACGACAAAGGATTTAAACGGTCATTATTGGTTTTCTTCTCCAAATTCTGGGTTTTGTAGACTTAATTGAAGCTAATGAACACCTTGTATTCACGAGCACCTAGATCTTCCTTTTTGATCTCATTAGTAGGTTGTTCGTGAGTACTTTTTCATTATCTTTTTGTAGAAGGCCATCCGCGATGGTGGTAGTAGATATTAGAAGTTATTTGCAGGGATGGTAGAAGATATCAAAAGTCATTCACGAAAATGGTAGTAGATTATAGGCCACAGACTCCAAAGCATGGTAGTAGATGGAATTGGGACCAAGAAAGGCAGATTCGAAGTTTAAGAAGGCCAAGTTTGAAATGGAGGAATTGTTGTCTGGGAGTTGCAAAATATTATGGGAAATATCCGATGAGAATCAGCCCTTTAGGTTAACACCATTGGATTCATATTCTCAAGCGCTATAAAATTGACAACACGATTCCCCAAATCGGACCAACGGTTCACTCGTAACGGAGCAAACAAGTCAGCAGATCGAACCAGTCACTGCCGGCACGGATCGCACAAGGCCAACACGAGGCTAAGTCTAGCATAACCCATTCCAAGTGACACGACCCTTGTCCAGAGGCTTCGGCACAGCCCGTTCTAACCGACACGGGTCGTGCCAAGTTTTGCCACGAACTGTGTCCGCCCGGCTGGCCGTGCTCTCCAAGTCACCCTTTCACTCCAAAAATCGGCTAAGAATAGGCGCGAGATGTTTCGTTTTACACCGTTTGCTCCTTTTAAAGTCACGAATGCCAAGACCAGTTCATGGGGTGTGAAGAATAGCACGGCCCGTGCCGAGCTACTAAATAAAATAAGGTTCTAGCCGACGAGGCACGGATCTGAAGGAGCAAAAACGTAGTGCCGGGCGACGGCCCGAGCTGGCATGAGGGAGAACGACCCGTACCAAGGCCGACGGCCCGTGCCTGCATAAGGCTACGGCCTGTGCCATAGCCAACGTGACGCGCCAGCACGAGGCCCCCTCGGCCGACACGAGTTGTGCCTGGTGCCATCCCCCGCGCCCATGCCACCCCCACATCGGTTGCGTCGGTTACACACATCAATAATGGTTAGAATAAGGTATACATAATAACATTTGATATATCTCCACGTTGATTCTAAATGTGGTTAATGGAGGTGTTTGGATAGGTAAAAGGTGTAGTTATAGATAATTGTTCATTAAAAAATAAACTAAAATAATTGATTATAACGTCTGATTCTGTATTCATTATCTACACTTGGATGTGTATGGATATATATTGTAAACTCACATGTTGGTTGTGAACGTATATATAAATTAACACGACTATTGTTAGTGTTATGGTTTTAAATAGTCAACAATAATCGCCAGTAAGAGCCAACCAAACCTACAAATTAAACTTATAGGAACCGCAAATCTAATCAACAAATAATGATAAACTTAATTTAAAATACAAACTAAATTGAAATTGCCAATCTATAAACACTAAAATTTGAATTATCGAAATTTTTTCTTAAACAATAAATGACCCTAAACTAATTCTAACTAAAAAGAATAATGTTGTGAAAATTAATATCCTTCAAATGTTGTGATGTTGTCACCCTTATTAAATGCGTTGAGCTCGAGCGACCTATGCATAACAATATAAAAAAAATTGATATCAATAACTTGAAAATGTATAAATATCTATTACACGTTCAACAACTAATATATATAACAATGATAGAACATCATATGAGATTTTTCATTTTGAACACATTTTAGAATATACATAGGAATTAAATGCACATACTCTCAATCCAAACAACAATTTAAAAACGATCATAATTATACATGTAAACTTGTTTAAAATATTAATATGATTAAATTATAACTTATGAATTATAAACAAAATAAAATAATAGTGCAAAATTTATATATGTATCGAGAGAATTACCTGAAATGTTCTTATAATTTCAGTTGGTTTTCTACCATTACCTATTATTCTTGTGGCATCATAATAGTTTTCTGGTATGTTGTTGTTCGAACTCCTCCATTGGTTGGTTATTCTTCACTCGCAGATATCACTCTACCATAAAACAACGGTTGGAGTAGTAAATTCCAAACAAAACTCCCATACTAATCCAAACACTACTCCCATACATATTTCCTATTAATTCACAAATACAATTTGTGCAAATAATTAAAAAACAACAGTAATTAAGAAGAAATATATGAAAATAACTTACCCTGCAAAGATGGAGAGTATTGAATGATTGAAAACTTTCCAATACATTAAATGTTTAAGAAGGTGATGGACAGTGGGTAATATGATGTACCACTGCGTGTGAGTTGAGACCAAATTATTCCAAACTCTCTTATCTTATATTTGCGTATGTTATATATTTTACACCACTTTAGTATTTTTTGGACGGTGTATTTTCAAAAAACAATTGTGTAATTTAATTATATTAAAAATAATAATTAGCAACAGGGTTATTTAATTATTTAAATTCACATCTAAAATTTTTTATGTAATATTTTCTGTTAGTGTACTAATAAAAATTTAAGAATTTATAATTATTTCAATAATTAACTACATATTTTAAATATTTTTTAGAAATTCATAACAAAATTAAATTGTAATGTTAATGTGTCAATAATTAATTACATATTTTAAATATTTTCAGCAATTCATAAAAATTATATTGTAATGTTAATGTGCCAATAATTAATTACATATTTTCAATATTTTTTGGCAATTCATAACAAAACTATATTGTGATGTTAATGTGCCATAAATATTGTAATGTTAAAACATAATTCTTTTAGAATACAAACTCACTAATGTTGGTTTTGACTTACTACAACTAAATCAATGTCATTAAATTTTTAATATAAATTTAAAACTATGATATGTGTTATATTTAATTTAATAATGAATTAATAACTCATCTATCACTACAATAATTTGGACATAAATTATGCAATGTTGAGATAAAATGATATCCCAACACTATATTTAAAAATGGTGGTATACATAACTATACTAACACAAATTTTATTGACGGTATCTTGCTATCTTACCTGGTGTTGTTATAATATTCTATAACAACATTAATAAAAAAATGTCATAAAATATATGTTGGGATAGAACCATTTTGTCGTAGTGAACCATCGATGAGGTGGTTCGCCCCCTTTGCCTTTTAGACTTAGGGAGAAGCATTCGTGGTGTAGCGTCCTGGACGTAATAGTACAAGGGAGATTCAGATCTGCACAGCAGGCATGGTCGTTCTTGCACTCCCCTAGTTACGGAGGCGGTGTCGATGGAAGATTACATTCACACCCTACGTGACATGTATGAGGAAGTGTTGACCATCGACCACACCACTAGAATATGTTTGTAGTTATTGTATGTGAGGTAATCGAGGATCGAAACAACATTGATCATGTTACGCAAATACTCACCAAGTGCTAGTTTACATAGCTTATTCTCGTATTAATTGCATGTTAGTAGTTATTAGAAACACCCCAACCCCCAAAAGCCTGTTTTACCAATTAACTATTACTGACGCGTAATCAGATTGACGACCCGATTGCGGTTAGGTTTAGTTGACTCGTAGGTCTGTGTATAACACCTGGTCGAACCTGGCTAACTAATTACAAGCTTGGGCTAGTTTGGACCTAACCTTAGTCAAATCCTGACAAGATTTCTCTCACTCCTTTATTACAATCGAACACTACGATAAGCAATAAAAGAAAAAAGAGATGCAAATCATTATTGAAGCTGAAGATTATAAATGAAGTAACGAAAAAAGTGATTCATTGACTATTGGTCCCAAAAGTTGAGATACAAATCAGAATGAGAAGAATTCATACATCAGAAGAACCTATAATGTGGTTGACATTCCTTCCTCGTTAGTAGCAACCGTTGGGTGCTCTTCTTCATGCTCGATAGCTTGGGTATCCATATCTTTCTACTCAACATTCTTTCTTGAGGACTCCACCTCAGGGTTAAGCTTTGAGGCAGTCGCAGCTATGGCATCGAGATCAATCAAGCTCAGAGGTAAAAAAAACTTTTTCTACTCCTTGATGAAGTCAAGGAGTCAAAGCTTCAAACCATAAAAAATTTGACCCTAAAAATTGAACACAAATTTTATTCATGAAAATTTTGACCATAAAAGCTTGTTCATGAAGTCAGCTACCGGCCATAAAAATTTTGACCACAAAGTACCCCAAGCTGAAATTTCCACCAAAACTTAAAATTACATGCTCTAATTATTGAATTTAAAGATCTGAAACCTAGACCATTTTGTGATGTAGGCAGACAAAGTTTAGACCATTTTCTCCAATGTTTTTTTGGCTTATCTTTTGCTACACACCAGAAAAAATTGGCTAGCTTCCTTTCAATTTTTTAAACTATAAAGGCGGTGGGTTTTAAATAGACCATACATGTTGAGAGATAGAGTATAAACACGAATTAATCAGTGTTATTTTTTCCACCAGTAGACAACCACTTACAACCACTTATTTTTCCAATTAAGTATTTTATTATCAATCATTTCTAAAATATACCTAAAATAAATGTATTTTGTTCTTCCTTTAAAAGGCCTATACACAAGTATAGTGTTTTATTTATGTTTTACTATTTTAATTTAGTATCTTCATTTGATATTTAACCATATTAATTTGATGTGTTTTTCAGCAATTTTATTTGACGATTAAATACTTTTATTTGATGTACTAATTTAGTATTTTTACTTTATTTTAAATAAAAATTAGTTTTATGAGTAATGAACTATATGTATGTTTTAGGGACCAAGCCCAAAGATAAACTCTGGCCAATAAAAATCCTAGTGTCAAACTCGTATTTGACCCAATTTGACCCCACCCCCCCCCCCCCCACCCTTAACCCAACCGAAATTGACAAAAAGTCGGTAACAAACCAAAAACCTTGTCGTTCACATCCAATCGGAGGCTAAAATGCAAAAAATACACGAGCTGGCGAATTTGACGTGGATCTCCATCGATTCCAAACCTATCATCTTCTCCACCGAGCTCGAAATCCAAAATTGTCTTCTTTCTTCCTCGACCCGACCAAAATTGACGATGACAACTCTCTAAAGGAGATTCAAAACCCGGCAACCCTATGAATGTGATTCAAATCCGGCAACCCTCCAAATGTGATTTAAAATACGAAGGGCAAAGCCCGATAGTGAACCAAGGGCAAAGCCCGGCGGGAGAAAGAGTGATATGAAGACTTAAGAGAGAGTGAGAGAGGAGGAGGAAGCCACGATAGTGAACCAAACTCAACTTAAGCAAAGAAGGAGTTAGAGAATCGCCTGAGAAGAAGAAAGAGAAAAAATCTTCCCCTTTTCCAATTTTTTAAATATTGATCCCTGAAGTTCAGCATTAATCTCTTAAAACAGAACCTGAATTTAAAATATTTTTTAATTAACCTCTGAATTTAATTTGCCTTTACCCTAGGTTATCAGAATTGTATGTGTGAACCCATGGTCTTATCGTGAGAGAGTACCATATGAGACGACGTCTTACGAGACAAACTCTTTTTTATTCATATTTTGTCAATTCCCTCGCACCCACACACCAAAAGAAGAAAAAAATTAAAATTAAAACTCCACAATCAAAGGAGCGATATGATTATTCATGCTTCATGTGGAGCACGTACACAGAAAGCAAAAGGAAGGGAAAATCATGTCACGGGAAGCGTGAGTGGCAAATTGGCAATTACTGGATTAATCCATAGCATTGGGACCGAAGCATCTTTTCCTCACAGGATTCCATACCCACTGCACAAGAAATTTTCTACCCTTTATGCCATGAACATTGTACCCATTCCCCCACGAATCCTTATAAACAAC
>JAULKM010094962.1:0-11111 GCA_032355605.1 Rubia tinctorum
CACATTGTCTCCTCTAAGGGTATTGAGGTAGACAAGGCAAAGATAGACACAATTCAAACCTTGCCTTATCCTACTAACGTGCACGAAGTGGGTTCTTTTCTTGGCCATGCATGATTTTACCACAGGTTCATCAAAGATTTCTCAAAAATTGCATCTCCTTTGTGTAAGTTGTTGTAAAAGGAGGTGGAATTTGTGGTGGACAAAGGTTGCAAAGGGGCCTTCAATTCATTGAAGGAAAAGTTAGTCTCGGCCCCTATTATTCAACCTCCGGATTGGTTCTTGCCTTTTGAGATCATGTGTGATGCAAGTGATTACGCCGTTGGAGCAGTGCTTGGTCAAAGAGTGGGGAGAATACCTCACGCCATTTACTATGCATCCATAACTCTCAATGAGGCCCAAAGGAATTATTCCACCACTGAAAAGGAATTTTTGTTGTGGTATTTTTCTTAGAAAAATTTCGATCTTATTTGCTTGGTACCAAAGTTATTGTGTACACTGACCATGCGGCTCTTCATCACTTGATGACAAAGAAAGAGGCCAAGCCAAGGTTGATTCGATGAATTTTACTTTTGGGTGAGCTTGACTTGGAGGTCAGAGACAAGAAGGGTACAGAGAACCTGGTGGAAGATCATTTAAGTTATTTGGTTCCATACCAAAAAATCGAGGTAATGTCACCGGAAATAGATCATGTACGGGAAGAGTTCCCCGATGAACAATTATTCTCAATCAGGAATCTCCCTCCGTGGTATGCTAACATTGTGAATCTACTTGTTTCTGGAAAATTTCCTCCTCATTTTACTAAAACTCAAAAAGATAAGCTGAAAAGTGATGCTAAGCATTATTTGTGGGATGACCCTTTTTTATGAAAACATTGTGTTGATCAAGTAGTTAGGAGATGAATCCCCGATAGTGAAGTGCATTGAATTCTTGTCTTTTGTCATTTATATGCATGTGGCGGTCATTTTGGAGCAAATAGGACCGCCAGGAAATTTCTAGAAATCAGCTTTTATTGGCCTGATTTGAATAAACATGCATACACTTTTTGTAAATCTTGTGATAACTGTCAGAGAATAGGCAATATTTCATCCAGATTTGAGATGCCCAAGAAACCCATACTGTATTGTGAATTTTTTTTATGTATGTCATTTATTTTATGGGATATTTCCCTAACTCTTGTGACTTTACATATATTCTTCTTGTTGTTGATTATGTTTCATAGTAGGTTGAAGCAAAACCCACTAGGACTGATGATTCAAAAGTGGTTGCAGATTTCTTAAAGGATAACATCTTCTCTAGGTTTGGGATCCCTCGAGCCTTGATTAGTGACCGTGGCACCCATTTTTGTAATCGGACAATCGAGGCCCTTTTGAGGAAGTTTGATGTCACACATAAGAATTCTACCGCTTATCACCCGCAAACAAATAGCCAAGCCAAAGTTTCCAATCGGGAAATTAAGTCCATCCTTCAGAAAATGGTTAACCCTAACCGGAAGGATTGGAGTTCTCGGCTAAATGATGCCTTGTGGCATATACGACGGCATATAAGACACCAATTGGCATGTCACCATACCGACTAATTTTTGGGAAGCCATGCCATTTGCCGGTTGAAATAGAGCACAAAGCATATTGGGCAGTCAAGAAGTTCAACCTTGACATTGATGAAGCTGGTTTGCACAGGAAACTGCAGTTGCGGGAACTAGAGGAGATAAGGAAGGATTCCTATGAAAACGCTGAGATTTACAAAGACAGAATGAAGGCATTGCATGACAAACTGATAAATAGAAAGGAATTTTCCACAGGTCAAAAAGTCATTCTATTTCAATCCCGCCTTCGTCTTTTTCCAGGTAAACTGATGTCACGGTGGATCGGGCCTTTTGAAGTGGTGAAAGTTTTTCCGCATAGTGTTGTGGAGATTTTAGATCGAGCTAAGTCCAACTCCTTCAAATTGAATGGGAAACGTTTGAAACTTTACCACGAGAGCTTTGTACCGGAAAAAGGAGAAGTTGTTGATCTTCTTAATCCGGTCGGTGAATAAACTCCAAGGAAGGAGGTAAGTCATGCCTATGACTTTAAATAAACTTTGATTTGATTATCCGGAGAATAATTCATGGTTCTCCATTGATTTTTGTTCGATTTTAATTTCGGTCATTGTTTTCTTCATAATTTTTCTTTGTTTTTGCTGCGGTGATGTTTTGCTATGATTTGGCAGGAAATGAGAAGTGGAGAAGGCATGGTAGTTTGTAAGTTTGGAAATTTTGTGAAGAGAGAATACCCTGTCTATCGCGAGCGCGATGGCTTCATCTCGAGTAAGACAGTATCTGTCACGAGTCGCAACAGCAAGGGGAAGTTTGCAACTTCCAGGTCCAAACATTTGAGAGCGCAATGGAAGCGTCATGAGTCTCGATAACCCCATCGCGAGCGCGATGAAAATCAGGTAAAATTTCTCAATTTGCAACTTCTAGAGGCCAACATTCGCGAGTCGCGACGAACCTGTCGCGCTTGCGACATACTGCTATAGATAGAAAAAAATGGGCAGAAGCCGCCGCTATTCACCGCTACTCTCGGCTGGATTAAACATCCAAACCACTCTCCCACTTAGCTCAATCCGTATACATCCTCAACTTCACCCCAACTCCATCCATTCCAACCCAAGAACACAAATACTAGGTTTTTAGGGATTCTTCAAATTTGGTTCAATTTTGTCGTGGGTTCCATCAAATCACCACTCTTTGCTTCAATTCAGTAACATTCTTCGATTCCATACTCTTTATTTGCTCTATCACTTTCAATTCATGATTTGTGATAATTTTGGGAATTTTGAAGAATGTTAAAGTTTTGTGTTTATTGTGAATTTGATGTTTGTGAATTGGTGTTTGTGAATAGTTTAATTGTATAGATATGGATGATGTGAATAATAGGTTTGGAATTTGTTGTCTGTGATTTTGATTAGAATTTTGGGCTGTTGCTATAATTGCGGACGGGTATTTTTGGACTGTCATTTTGATTGTGGCTGTGATAAAATATCTTGACTTTGGCTGTAAATTGTAACATATTGTGCTGTGATTTCGCTGGAAACTTTGGCTTAGCCTTTAGGATATATAATTGTGCTATTATTTTGATAATGACTGGAATATGGACTGTCATTCTAGCTGTAAAGTAGACTTAGATTATGCTTTAGTTTGGTTTCAATTAGGTTCTTTTTGGCCTGGATTAGATTAGTTTACTTTGGCCACATTTTGATTTTAGTCTAGTTTCACTTAGGGGGTCTCAGAGGGTTCTTATCTCGAGGAGCACCCACATATCCACGGTACACACTGGAGTTTCTTACCACTGTCAAGACATACACGGAGGTGGATGAGATGCCCTACGAATGGTTCATTCATTTCCACCTGAATGACCACTCCTACGAGATGACGCTTTCCGACATCGAGGCAGCATTCGGGTGGAACACCACAGAGATCAGTGCTAGGCTTGACCCTGACAGGAGCACACCGACCATGGAGAATAGTTTCTTATTCTGGCACGCTATAGCGAGGAAGGTCAGAAACGTCAAAGACAAGAACAACACGATTATTCAACCGGTGCTGCGGCATGTGCACCGTCTCCTCTCCTCCACTCTCTTTTGTCGTGCTGAGGAAACAAATGTCCCCAATGATGAGATCCAGTTCTTACGGGAGTTGACCACTCCGTGGGTTAATTGATCTTCGAAAGTTTGTTTATTAGCGACCCCTCGGGGAGGCGGATCAAATTTTTGTGCTGCTTCCAATGATGATAGTTTACAGATTTAATTGTTAACTTAAATAGCTTGTTAGTTGAGAAGTTAGTGTTGTTTTTGTTTTTGTTTTCTTTGGTTGGTTATTGGTGTCAAGCCTTTATGATAGCTAGTCCATTTACTTCTAATCCTTGTGCTAGTGTTTATCTTCAGTTGGGTATTGTCTAATTTCTAGTTTATGGTACATACTTGTACCACAAACCAAGGAACTCTACACTACCTAATGGAAAATGCAGATAGTCGGAGAATAATGAGGAGAGCTAGAGTAGGGGTTCCACAAGAGCCAACTGTTATAGTTGAGGAGAATGTTGATATAGTGGAGGACAATCACACATTTAAGGAGTTGATGGCTCCAAAATTGGAGAATCAACCCATATGCATTGTTTTCCCATCTTTTCTACCGATGTGACTAGTGAGTTGAAGAGCGAAATGATCCAATGCCTACCTACTTTCCATGGAATGGTTGGTGAAGACCTGAACAAATAATTTGTTGGAGTTTCACTAGTATGCACCAACATGAAACCACCCGGAGTTTCGGAAGAAGATTACAACTTGTGGTCATTTCCTTTCTCACTACGGGACACAGCCAAGGATTGCCTATATTATCTTCCACTTGGGTGCATCACTTCTTGGATGGATATGAATCGTAGGTTCCTTGAAAAGTACTTTCTGGCTTCCAATTATGCGGGTCTAAAGAAGAAATTGTCCAACATTTTGCAATTTGCTAATGAGTCCCTCCATGAGTATTGGGAGCGATTTGAGAGATTAATGGAGAGTTTCTTCTACAATACATTCAAAGAAAGTAATTTAGTATACTACTTCTTCGAAGACCTTTGTGATGAGGATATGAGAATCGCTAATGCACCGTGCAAAGGCTCCATAGCCAACAAGATTCCAATGGATGCAATGGCATTGTTCCAACAAATCGCCAACGGTACAAGAAAAATTGGCACCAGATCAGTCTGAAAACTATAGATGAGCTAGCTCATTCTCCCGAATTGGAAGAGCAAGTTCAAGCACTTCCCTCGATGATGAAACAATATATAAAGAGGAGAGCTCAAATCAAGGTGTGTGGCATATGTAGTCTTGATCATCCTACCAATACATGCCCACAAGTGGTCAAAGATTTTGAAGAGGTGAAAGCGTTGGACTTCAACGGTGGAAATAGGCAAAAATTTGCTAGGGGGTAACAACAAGGATTCTAAGGGAACCAACGCAGAGATAGATAAGACCCCTGTGCAAATACCTTCCATCCTAGATGTCGTAATCACCCTAACTTCCTGTGGCGTGAGAATAATCAAGGGTACAACCGGGGTCGTCAACCTCTACCTCAACACTACCTGAGGGAGGAAAGGACTTCCTACAACAATAACGCTGTGTACAAGTTAGAACGGAAGGAGATTCTAGACGCGATAGCTTAATTGGAAATAAAGATCAATGTGTTTGCGGAGTGGACAAGGAGAGAAATTAAGGAACTTGGCACAAGATCCTTTTTGAGCATCAAGAATATCGAAGTCCAAGTCGGCCAAATTTCCACTTTTGTGAGCCAATTTCAGGCTAGGGAATTGGGAAAGTTTCCTTCCAAACCTAAGATAAACCCAACGAATGTTAGTGCATTGCATTTTAAGGAGCGAAAGGGAGGTGCACGAGCCTAAAAATGAAATTTTACAAGAAGATGATTTGTTCATGGAAAGAAACAAGACTAATTTGGAGGAAGAAGAAATGGTTGTTGAAGAGGAGCCCTCCAAGGAGCTCCCCACCACCAAGGCAAGGGTGATCCCTCCACCACCATTCCCTCGTGCTCTACAAGGAAGGCCGCAGGTGGAAACTGATGAGGCGTACATCTGCAAAGTCTTTGAAAAGGTCGCGGTTAGCATTCCTATACTTTATATAATTGAACAAGTTCCCTCCTATGCTATTTTTTTGAAAATTTCATGCACTAATAGAAGGAACAAACTAACTAAGAAGGTAAGTCACTTGAAAATAGGGGTAGTAGCCACTTTAGCTCATAAGAACATACCTAAAAAGTGTGATGACCCCGGAATGTTTTCGATCCCTATTTCCTTAGGTGGTAAATTGGTGAAAAATTCTATGATTGATTTTGGTGCATCTATCAATGTGATTACTTTTAGCCTTTATGAGAGCCTTGGCACGGGTGAGCTTAGAGACACTAGGGTTATTGTCCAACTAGCCGATCATTCACAAACTTGCACTAGAGGTGTAGTTAAGGATGTTATGGTTAAGGTTATATGTCCTTGATATAGTGCACGATGGTTGTGCACCCCAACTTTATCGGGGATACCTTTCCTAAAAATATCAAGGACTAAGATAGACATTCACTTGGGAAATCTAGCCCTAGAGGATGATGTTGATAAGGTGGAATTTGAGATTTACAATTCTAAGCATAATTCACACATTTCCTCTCTTATGTGCTATGACATATATGTATGTGATGGACTTGTATAACTTGACAACTCTTGCTTGACTTGTGATGATCAATATCTTGATGAGTGCCTTGATGATCTCAATGAGATGATGAAAGTGATGAGATGAATCATGTCTTGAGCTTTAATTTTGATAACCATGTTGATGATACCTATGCTATGCATGAGTTTAGTGATGACATTTTGATTTTTGATTGTTTTTCTATACTCACTAACTTGCAGTAGTCTATGGATGGTGGTGAGGACTTAAAATCCCCTCGACCACCACCTAGTCCCGCATACATAGTTAAGGACTCAACATTGGATAAGGATGGACACACTCTCCCCATGGTGAGCAAAGAGCCTGAAGGTAAGGGTAAGACTTTTTGGACACCTCTCCAAAAAGATGTCATCATGAGTGGAGTTGAGGATGGAGACTCTGGATACCCAATGGTAGGTTTGTTTTAAATAGAATACATGAAGAATAAGTTCTGAGGATGACAATAAATATACGATGTTTTTCCTTGATTTTCTTTGATGTCTTAGTGTTAGCTTTTGTGTATTTTCATGTGACAAGGGATTTTGCGGGAAACTCTGGCTAATTGTTGATTCTAAGATCGAGTCTCTCATTTTTTATTGGAAGGAAATGGGGTTAAGGTGAAAAGGTTCAAAAATAGGAAGGTGTTGGGGAGACACATATCATGTCGGCTAACACGACTCGTGTAAGATGAACTGGCACAAGACTATCATGTGCCACGACCCGTGCATTTTCCTCGTGCTAGCATGCAGATGAGGAATAAATGCATATTTTTGAAATTTAAATTTTTTTAGCTAAACAACCGTTTTAGCCCATGAATTCTGCAGGTCTTTTACTCCCTAAGCTTGTTGGTGTTAATGGTACTTCACCAAAACATCAACACATTCCTTGTGCATTAATTGAAGGAAGCTTTTGTCCCTAAAGTTTCTAATTTTTCCCAGACCAATACTATTCTTCTTTTTCCCTCTCTCCTAGATAATCCATTTTTAGGTGATCCTTGATGCTCTGAAATAAATATCAGAGTACCCTTCCCTATCAATAAAGGTTATTTAGTCCATTACTAGTCCTTCAAAAACACTCATTCTGACTTCACATTTGGAAAGACTAAAAAATTGAGCTATTTTCTCTCAAAGGAGAGCACATTTTACCCCTTCTTGTGTGGATGTTCAGCTCTTAGCTCCAACTTTCAGGTAATTCTTTGAACCTTGTGTTTACTTTCTTTCCTTAGCATGATTGTGGTGTGATTAGAAGCATGAATTTCGAAAATTTTGAGGTGGCTTAGATAAGTATTTGGATTATATGTATGTTTTGTGTTGAATAAAGTTTGGGGGAGGAGTACAGTATTTTTATTGAGATGATATAATTTGTTTTGTGTTATTTGTTTTAGAAGAATGTTCTTGTTGAATTATCCTTGATGCATATGTTTAAACATTCTTTCCATAACCATCTTCTTATTGTTGTGATAGACTGGTCCTAAATAGAAGTAGGTCGGAGAAAGGAACAACTTCCCAGGGTAAAAAAGGGAAGAAGTCAACTAAATTTGGAAGACAAGAGCCTACAACTCCCTTCCTTCTAATTCTGCCTTCGTGGTTGAAGAATTCATGGGGTTGGCCAACATCTCCGAGAGTGCGGCCCGGAGGTGAAGATATCTAAATAGCCCAAAGAGGACCATTTTGGAGATGAAGCTTGCATTCAAGGAAACCTTGGGAGCTCTAGGCCTACTCGAACTTGTCACCTATTTGCTAGGCCGAATTGGCCTGGAGGGTTTCTTAGAGATAAACTCCAAAACTTATGTGGATGTACTTTGGCAACCTTAGAGAAAGTAACAGACAATGAAGGGAGGAAGATTATCCATTTCCACTTGGATGACAAGGAATACACGAGATAGATTTGGGGATTGCCTAAGCTTTTGGGTTGAAATTTGGGAAGGAAATTCCAAGTACTCACCGGAAATGACTACCCTTCTTATTGAGTAGCTTTTAGAGAAACCTCACAGATATGGAAATGAGCCACTTTGCCAAGAGTACTGCAGTAGTCCACCCATCTTTGCGGTATGTGCAAAAGATCCTATCCATGGGAGTATTTTTCCAAAGAGAGATCTCCCAATGCCCCAACAAGGACGTCCAAATCCTTTGGGCGATGACTTCAGAAGGTAATATCTACCCCAAGAAGGTGGGGGCCTTCTTGAAGAATGCTTAGCCGCGGGGAAGAAGAATGGTGGGAAGATACCAATGGGAGAGCCGACATGCAAAAGAAGGCCATGAAACAATTGATTAAAATGATGCATGCCTCAAAGCTTGAAGGCTTTCATGACCTCGTTTCTTATGAGAGACAAGAATTGATGCAAGAAGAGGGCAGAAGAAGGTGAGAGGTGAGGCAGATAAGAGCGGGCCCTTTGGGATCCCAAGAGTAAGTTCTTATTATCCTCCCGACTCCACTTACTATTGACTTCTTATGATGCATTAGGGACAATGCATGGTTTAAGTGTGGGGAGGGAGTATTTAGGAACTTAGGAGTTTCATCAAGATTCCTTTGTGTTTTGTGGTTTTTTTTTTTAGTTTGTTTTGCTTTGATCATATTTATATAGTATGAGGCCCACCTTTGGGGCATTTTGAGCTACACAAAATTTTGTAAAAATGAAAAAATATATATATACCCGGCTAGGTCGAAAACCTAAAAGGGAGACTTAGGGAAAATGGGAAAGGCCATAGTGTGAAAAAAGGTGAGAAGTGATCTCAATATGTGTGTGAAGCTAGGATGAAAAACTGAAAGGGCTCCTAGGTAAAATAAGAGAAACTAAGAGAAAATGGAAACTATAATTGAGATCCTCTTGGATTATCATTGGTGGCTTCTTCGGCGGATTAAGTTAGCTTCACAATTACCCAATACACCTTTCTTTTTTATTGGTTGGATTTAGTTGGATAGGTTACTTTAGCTTCTTCGAGGAGAGTGGTAGTTGTGAGATCTTTACATTTTTGGGGGAACCTGGGTAGCTTAGGAATAAGGTTGAATGTATTGGTTAACTTATCCTTGCATGCTACTTTCCTCTTGAATCTTCGCTCGTTTTTGTTTACTCAAGGACGAGTAAAGGTTTTACTGTGGGGCAATCGATTTGCACCTAAAAGCATGCGTTAACTAATGCATTTGACACATTTATTATTATGTTTTAGTTTGTCAATTGCTAGTTTTAGCAAGGTTTACATTACAAAGGGTTTAGATGACCGTCATTGTTTTCTTATCTAAATCTCTAGTTTTGTAGACTTAATTGGATATTATGGAAACTATGTCCTCACGAGCTCCTAGATTCTATTTTTGTAAGCTTATTGGTAGGATGCTCCTAAGCACTTCAGGGTAGTGTTGTCGAAGGCCATCGGAAAGGGTTGTAGTACATATTATAAGGTCTTCCGCAAGGGTGGTAGTAGATAGAAGGCAATGCACGAGTCAAAACGTGATAGTAGATGGAATCAAGCTGAGAAGAAGAAGGGAGTCGAGTCCAACACTTGAAGACATTGCATGGCCATGTGAATCAACACGGGTCGTGCCAGCCAACCCGATGGTGCCAGAGGTTTTTTCCATGGGCCACTTAGTTCTACATGGCCAATATCATTGTGATGCCTGGAGCTAAGTATGGACACGGACCGTGCCAATTTACACGTTCCATGCCGCTCCAAAGTCAACATTCAAAGACCATCCCACGGGGTGTGAATATTTACACACCTTTGCCATAATTTGCTTAGAAATTGACCCCCAGCCGATGGTCACAAGGATATACATAGCCCGTTCAATTCATAAGGGAAAATCATGCATCTGACTGGCCGCTCGTGAATATTTACACGGTCTGTGGTATTCAACTGATCAAGAAAGAGCTCCCAGGTAGCGGCCTGTGACTAATGGTGTAGCCGTGAACTCAGAATGGCCGAGACAAGTGTCCAGTTGGTGGCCCGTGGTGAAGGATATAGGTCGTGCCAAGCTAAGATAACACGGGTCATATGCTATAGTACGGGTTGTTCCAATGAATGTTGTTAGGGTTTCTGGCCTCTTTTTGGGCCTTTTTCAAGGCCTAATTCCCTACTACAATAAATAGGAGCCTATGTCTACTAGGGTTTAATTTTGGTTTTCATTAGTTTCATTCTTCTAAGAGTAGGTAGAGAAAGGGAATAACCCTTCTCTCTAATTTATTTTCTCCTTTTTATTGCCTAAGTGCATTGAATCCAATGAAATACTTGGGTTCAATGCTTAGGAAGTAGTTTATTTTCTTGGGGATTATATTTTTATTCTTGACTCTTTAGGTGTTTTGTGAGATTCTAAAATTTCCCTATCTTATTATGCTTATGAACATTATGTTGGCTTGTTTCTTAAATTCTTGTTTATTGCATGATTGTTACATCATGTTGTCATAAACCTTAGTCCACTTTCATGTTGGTGCATTTATTGATATCTCCGAGGGAGTGAAACCTAGGTGTAATAGGCATAGAAATAGTCCGGGACCATACACTACAATAAAAATGACCTATTATTTCGCCCCTTTTATCTCGAGTTTTTTGTCAACACCAAATAACTTAGGTAAGAATTTATTTTATCTCGGTTAATTTTTTCAAAGTAAAAGATATTAGTTACCTCGGTTATAAAAAAAAGATAAATAATAGTTTTTTTTACCTTGGTTGTTATTGGAACCGTAGTAAAAGGTAAAAATATCGAAGTAAATAATGTTACCTAAACATGTGCGACGTTGCACATGCTGTTCTAATAGGTGGACTGATGAGACGTCAAATGCATGTGTTTTCCGAAACATTTAACATCTCGTTTGTTATGTTTTTGTTGCAAGATTGCTAGAATTAGGTAGGTTTACATCATAAGGGGTTTAGATGACCGTTTTCGGT
>JAULKM010094973.1:0-11111 GCA_032355605.1 Rubia tinctorum
TGGAGATATGTCGTATTCAATGGAATGACTCTAAACTTGTGAGTTACCTTTTGTAAAGGTGAGGTGTCTCTTAAGAACAGAACTCAAGAGTCATTGAAGGTCTAAAGTACTTATTAAAGCGACATTAGACATTACTTACAATGGGAAGTAAGATGATGCACAAGTAATCCAGAAATAATCACTGGAAACAAGCAGTGTGTGGAACTTGTGGATATGGCTTGAATTGTGTAGACAAATGATTCTCTCTTGCTAGATTCATAGAGGAATCTAATTCCATTGTGTTGGACAAGATTGGGAAAGCTATGCCATTTAGTGGTGGATACCCTAGGATGACAAAAGTATGTGTATGCCTATTGATGTAGTGTAAAGCCATATCGATGATGATATGTCGACATGACAAAGACACTATACCATTAGATGACTACTCTCTACGAGAACTATCGATGTTGACTATGTAAGGTCAATTAATAAGAGTTGTGATTATTTGACGAAAGGATTGAATCAATTTATTAACAAGGAAATTCAATCGAGAGTTAGTTGAGAACTCATCGAACGGAATAGGACCAAGTCCAATAAATGTTGGGTTACGTACATGGATACCCAACCTATGTGACTGGAGATCCCAAGATCTAGGTTCAAAGACACAACTAAACTGCAAAGACCCATCTCGATCACTATGAGGGTTTCATATCTTCTGTCTTATTCCTATGATGATGAAATAGTGTGTGAATGGAGGTTAAGCACTAAATTGATTTTAATGATTCAAGGCATCGAGTGTATAGTACTTGAAAGAGCACATAGTTTACAGAACTGTTCTTACCCCAACAATCACTAGGTAAGTGAGAAGTGTGGCTACTTTGAAAGGGAATTGTTGGGACGCAAATATTTAGAAAACTTACAAAACAAGGCGTGTACCATGGCCCGATTAATGGACACAGCCGAGAAAAGTGTAAGGGCTAGGAAAGATGTATGTGGGAAGTGCATTGTCGTTCACACAAGCGTAGGGGAAGTTCGAGGACATCGCGTCTACTTCCTAACCAGTGGGCTAAGTGCACTCTCTCAAGCAAAAGTTTAAAGGGTGACACCTACTTATCCTATGCAGCATCTATACAGTCGAAATGAATCTATCAACAAGTCAAACTCTGCGTCTAACGTGATTGTTCCAATTCCTACATCAACATCAATTCATCTGGGGGATTGTTGGAAAATGATAGTTAAGAGGTTGAATATCGTCAAATTTTGGGCATCGTTTTGAGTGGGACCCAAATGGACGGTGGATGTCATTTTTTGCGTTCTCCTCCGCGAGTACTATAAAATTGACAATTTAAACTCTCAAAGCGGATCAATGGTGAATGAAATATGGATGCTCGAAATGTCACACTTTAAAGAGGAAAAATGGGCGGAAATTGGTGTAAACTTGAGTCTCCATATTCTAAACTTGAGTCTTCTTTCTTTCTTTCTTGAAGTTTCCGTCCATTGCTCTGTCTAGGTGATAGTCCTTCGATCCTTGCATGAATCCGAGTTAACTCTTACGTGTTAATTGTTACTTTCGATGGTTTTATCCTAGGGAACGATGTCTACAACGGGACTCATTCGTTTCAAGGGCAGCAAGTTTACTCGCGACTCCATCAATTTGTTTTGCTTGAAACGTGATTTATTTATTGTTAGTATATCGCATGTATGCTTTAATTATTCATAATTTAACCATTCCAATTGTATTCCTGAATAATTAATAAAAGTTTATTATTCTTGCATATGTAAATTACTCGTTCAATTTTCATTATTTAATTTTTGCATGATATAATCAATATATCTCAACATATTGTTTATATTTTATATACTGACATTCATGAGCAATTTGTACTCCTTAGCATCTCTAACTTCAGATCTTTAGCATGTAATATGATGCTAAATGTGGTGCACTGGTTAGCGTCACTTATTTTACATACAGACATTCATCGTCCCGAAGTTTATTGAATCGCCTAGAAGCCTACTACGGTGATTTTCGAGAAAGATTACTACACTATGATTTTTGGATATACCTACAAATAATTCTTTAACCACATACAAGCTATAATTAAAATACTTACAAGTAATACATCCAGCACTTACAAACCTCGCTTAAAGCACTTTCAATTAAAACACTTGCAAGTAACACTTGCAGAGCATACAAATTATAACATAAAGCGCCTTCAATTAAAATTTCAAGCACCTATAAACTATATTTAAAGCACCGACAGCTATAAGTTGGACTACCGATAAGTTATTAGTGAAGCACCTAGTTACTATATTTGAAACACCTTCAATTTTAACTTCAAGCACCTATAATCTATATTTGAAGCACCTAAAATTATAGGTTATACTACCTACAAGTTATGGGTGAAGCACCTAGTCGCTATACTTCAAGCACCTTCAGATTAAACTTCAAGTACATATAATTTACACTTACCTTCGAGACTTATACGAAGCACCTGTTATGAATAATGTTTCCCATGTGTTAATGCAGAATCTACAATCAACATGTGAAGCACCTATAGGCTATACTTGAAGAACCTACAATACATTTACAAAGAACCTCTTATATATAATTTTTCCCAAGTGTTATTGAAGAACCTACAATCAACATGTGAGGCACCTATAGGCTATACTTGAAGCACGTAACAACTATACTTTAAGCACCAAAAATAAAAAGGCTTTGAAGGGAATGAAGCGACGAGAGATTAGCCAAAAACAAAAACCAAGAGGAACAAATTGAATGTCAATCCCAGTGACAAAACTATCATTAGAACATGCTACATATGACTAGAACTTGCTAGCATTTAAGATATTTTTGAACTACAAACACCATGTGTTAATGCATGGTTTTCTTCAACCTCTCCATTAGTAGTACTACCTTAATTTTTTTGGTTTGTGGGTCGGCCATACCGAATGCTACAATCTTCAATTATTGACCACTTTTTTCTGAGCTACACAAATTATCAAGCAACTTGTGTCTCTCATCTTTATAAAATAAAATCGTGCTTTAATTTCAACCTAAAAATGCTTTAATTTCAACTTGAAAGTGCTCTAATTCCAACTTGAAAGTGCTCTAATTCCAACTTGAATTTCCTAAGAAGAACCTACAACTTAGAATAATGAGAAGATGAAATTTTTAACAAATCTCCTTTTGGTAGCTCGATATTATAAAATGAATCTTGTTTTTTTTTCATTTACAGAACACCTCCAAGACAACTTTCCTAAAAATGATTATAAACCCAATTCAAAAAACATAAAAAATCAAGTTATTTGGGTCACACAATACCTGTCTTTGGAACATCAATTTCCAATTCCACCTCTGGATGAGTCATGTCCACTAATGCATTAATATTAAGACTTATGAACTCCTTCCCTACCTTTGGTGAACTCTGAATCTCTTCAAAATGGTTTAAATCGTTGAAATTTGTTCCATTTTAAAGAATAGTAAGCTCTGGTAGAAAGTGACGGCTAGCATTCCAACGGCTGCTACAAACATGATGTGATCAGTGCTTTCAATGTCAGAATATTATTACTAGGGTTGGGAAAATGGAGGTGGAGCAGAAAATATGAGGTGGAAGGACTGTGACTAGGACAACATGGAGAGGTTTCATAGTAAAATGGAAACCATCGAAGAATTTTTCATCTTCCAGAAATAAGAAGATCTGAATTTACTTGTTAAGACCCGAGTCTGACTCTCCCTACTCGCACAAATGACCCGCAAATTTGGCACATATAACATTTACTTACAGCAATTCAACATTAAATCATGATCGTTAGATTATATGAATAAATGGATTAGATTTATTCTCATATAAGTAGTGTTCTCACCTAGTGTGTGTGTGTGTATATATGTATACTGCCTCCGTCCCGAAATAATTGGCACACTTTTTATTTTCATCCGTCCCACATAAAATGACACACTTTATGTATTACCCAAAATGGTAAAGAATATGTTGTAAAATTCCTATAATATCCTTCTTAATTTCAATAACTTTATGGTTAGCCCCACTGCTTTCCCAAAATATACCTACTTTTTCACAATTAGTCTTTGCCACCTCATCTTGCATGAAATATCGAGCCACGTTTCAATGTGTCATTTATTCCGGGACAGAATGAGTATATATAGTTGGGGTAATATGGGTCTATGGGTTGGGCCTGAGTCTTAATATTTTAGACCCGAACCCATACGCATTTTTTAAATTCTTAATCTAGACCCAGACCCGGAACCGGACTTGATGGGTCTAAATTGTTTGGACCTTTACCCGAGCCCAACGAGTCTAGACCATGTGGGTCTGGATCGGGTGATGAAACCATAACCATCACCATTAACAATAGGTAATCAAGATAAGTAAATGAGTGATTGTTTCTATAATCTATAAGAGGTTTGGAAGTGAAAAAATCAACTGCGACCAAAACTTTGCCAATTGTGTTTTTATCATTATCTCTTAGTTTGTTGCATTATTATCATAATCACCTTTATATGCTAGTTGTCTTGTTTTACAATTTATAATTTAGGAAATCCAAACCAAAACCCCCTTCTTTAATTGCATACACACACTGTGTTTGTGTGTGTGTGTATCTATATGTATGTATATGCTATTATCCACCATTATATACATGAACTCTTAGGAAAATTCTTCTTCTTTATGGACGATCCCAATTTGCCACTATCTACTTATTTGTATTTAGGAAGCATTTAGAGCTTATAAATTTTATATTTGAGAGATAAGACGACGATCTCCATCAACCCTATATATGTATCAGCCCATTTTCTTTTTATGTTCACATTTTCATTTGTAATTGGGCTGGTCCTTTTCTAATTAAACAAACCTTTAAACATGGCCGAATTTTTAAAAAATTGTGCTTCCTTTTCTGTACAAAATATTTTGTTTGAAGGAAATTTTTCAATACAAATTAACTACTCCCTGGCCCTAACATCTCCCATTTGCCACTCCCTCCGCCGACTTTTCTTTTTCAATTTGCCCCCTTTATTCCCAATATGAAATACATCAAATTCACATTAATATATTTTCTATTTATTTTGTATCAAATGTGGCCGAAATTAAATTTTTGCCCAGAGCCTCAAAATAGTTTGAACCGGCCTGTGGATTGGAATCTATCGTTTCAGACTTTCATGGTTCTAATATTTTTCGTAGTATTTATTCATGTAAAGTATACACTTATATTGAATAAACATAACTCCAGTAAACGCTAATCCAAATCAATCTGGCTGGGTCTAACCCAATTGAACTTAATGATATCTAAATTCATTTATCAAATAATTATTATTTGAGTTCTTAGTCCAATAATTATTTCTTTTTATCCAATTACATGTTTTGCATGTGACCCTATAGATTTAGTTATAATAAGTTGCAAGCCTAATATAATTTATGCTAGTTGATCGAAAGCGGTTTCCACCTAAACATTCCGATCACTCAAAATAATTAAATTAATTGTCTCCGTAATTATTGCTCAAACAATATTAAAGAAAATGCACTAATTGAATGACACTATCCCAACCGTTGTAAATTCAAATGGACTATTAAGTCAGATAGCACAAACAAGAAAATGGAGCAAATAATGGAAATTGACATTACCACGACGAATTACAATATTCATATGGCGTTGGCGTACCCACATGTTAATTTCAGATCTCGTAATATGTTTAGCGATGATCCACACAAACCCAGTATAAAACTGAACCTACATGACAGGCAAAAAGAGGTCAGGAAGGTAGGCCCAGGGTCATGCCTACTCCGACGCTCCGGTTAGCCATTTTTGCCATGTAGAAGCATATCTAAGTGAATAGTGAACTGGTAGGAAAATTTTACCTTGTGTCACACCATTCTCCTCATTATATGTGGTTTGGTGGCTGATGGGACTAGAGATGTCCCATCAGCATCCGTCAAACCTCTTCATGTATGCTCTCATATCCTGGAATGAAAGGCCTTGTTCTTTTTCCTATCTTATAATTTGGCCTTCAGGCCCACGCATTATCAGGTCCCCCTAACCGATGACTTGGCTGGGTGAGTCGACCAAAAGCCATTAGCTGAGTCGGAGCCTAGATCTTTCCAGTCCTTCATGTTTAAGCTGTTCAGGGAGCAGGTAGAGTCCCTAGGATTTGCTTCCTATCTTCCTTGGGGATTTTGTCGGTCCTTTTTGGTTTTCAAAACCACCCACTAACACACGATCCCTTTTTCATTGATGCGTTATTCGACGATTACGCTACCTGTCTGGATGTCTGCCACGTGTCCTTTTTTGATAGTTTTCTTCATGCTGGCTGCGTAATTTTCGCCCTCTCCCTAGACGGTTATCATTACTCTTTTGTCATCCCGTCCCGCGAGAAATTAATTGCTCCTGGCTGCTTTATCTTCCTTCTTATTTTCTTCCTATTCGTATCCTTCATCATTTTCTTTCGTCCGTCCTTCCTTGCACTTTCGTTTGTCCTCCCAAACATTCTCGTCTAGACTTAGGTTTCCCAGTGGCCTTTAGTACTCTTCTAGGTACCCTCTCTACTTTTCCTATCTTCCTTTTTTCTCTCATTTTACTTTGCTACCATGGTTTCTACCGTTGGCCCCTCTAAGGTATACTCGTACTGTGACACCACCAACCTGAATTCCGGGTGACTCTTAGTATTATTGAGGCCGCCTTCAACACCCAACAAGTCATTTTTCATGATATCTGTGATCACATTTTGCTACCCGGTGTCAGCCAATCATTATTAGATGTGCCTGCAGGCATAGTCATCGTCTATCTCGAGACTCTCGAGCATTGCTATCTCTGATTCCCCCTTTCTTCTTTATTTCAGGACGTTTTGGCCATCTATGAGTTAGGGTTTACTGACATTCCTCCTAATTTCATTCACGCCATTCTAGGCTTTGAGGTTTTATGCCGCCTCCTCCATATTGAATCTTCTGTTACCCTGTTTCATGTTTTTGCCAAGGATGCCCCCTGACTGGACTTTTCTGAAGTTCTGGAAACTGCTAACTAGTCTCCCCACTCATGTTGAGTAGAAATGGTAGTTCATTTTTGTGGACGAGAACCTTATCCTGGGCTTGGATAAAGTTAAGAGGGTTTTTTACTCCTCCATTCCAGAAAAAGGACGGGGTCTCGCCCTAGCGCCATTGAGACGACTGCCCTACATCTCTTCATTTCTCATCTTGTGGTCGTGAGTGTTAACTGTGACCACGTCCTACGAGACTCTACCATTTGTGTCGTTGGCCATATTTTCCAGGCGGCATTTCTCCCGACGAGGGTCTCGGTGATCTGAGTGGTATAGGTTCATTGTGTCTTTTTCGTTATTTAGCTGGGACGTTGATTCTATTTTTGTACATATTTCTAACCTATTTGCATTCTTCCTTTCACATATATGTCTGTAACTTCTTTTCTTGGCAACCTTCCAGGCTTCCTCGTCGGGCTGGAAGCAACCATCCAACCTCCCAAATTGATAATGCAGTTGGGTTCGTGGACCAAAAGGTTGAGACAATTGACGTCTTGGACACCGAGGTGAACGAGGATGAGTCTGCCCTGAAGAGGGCTTGTCACCAGTTAAGGAGGAGAATTAAAGAAAGTGGAGCAGGTCTTAGCCTGCTTCCCTGCGCCGTGATCTCTGAAGAGGTTCCTGAGAAGCCAGCCTCTAGTTAGCAGGAACTTGCTTTGGCCACTCGACCTGTCTCATCGATTCCCTTCCTGCCTCCCTTTGAGCATAGTTCCTCTTCCCGGGGTTCCGCACTGGGTCCCTTGCACAGCGCCTCACTTTGGACCAAAGCTGGTCTCCCAGGCCTTGCCTATTCCTCACTTCAATGCCTGGTTGAACGAACACTCTTTGAACGTCGCCGGTACCAACTCTCTTGTTGACCGGTCAACCGCAGCCATACTTGAGGTGCGTTTTCTTTATTTATTTGATTTTCTTTTTCTTTTATTTTATTCTTTACTTACTTGCTTCCTTTTCTTTTTCCAGCATCTCTGTTCTGCCAGGGCCATGCGGGAAGAAAATGACAACTTGCAGGTGGAAGTGGGCGAGCTGAAACATGGCCTGGCCTTTCTGGAAGCTCAAGCTCGTCGTGCCACGAAGTTGAAGTAGAACCTGAAGCTGGAAAAAGGAGTCACCAGCTCTCTGCAGAGCTTTCTGACCCGTACCGAGGCCAGAGTTTCTGAGCTGAAATATTTCATGGACTGGGCCTTCACTCGTGGCTT
This sequence comes from Rubia tinctorum, assembly GCA_032355605.1. Classification (NCBI taxonomy): domain Eukaryota; kingdom Viridiplantae; phylum Streptophyta; class Magnoliopsida; order Gentianales; family Rubiaceae; genus Rubia; species Rubia tinctorum. The sequence continues at coordinate 8,212 of JAULKM010094973.1, forward strand.
CTTGAGCCTTTACTCTCGCGTGGTGCGGAGTAATAAGGCATATGAGTTGCTGAGCGGTGCATTGATGGGGGCCATTGACCTCTACTCGCATTCTGAAGATAAGAATCAGCTGCAGGTTGGCCTCGGTGATGCTTTAATTCCCTTCCAGGAATACAGCTTCACTGAGTACTTCTCTCAGTTACACCGGGGAATGTCATTAGTTGAACTTGACAGTTGGGCTCCCGATGGTTTCTCCCTTGAAGCTGATGCACATTCTGCCAGAGGGACTCATCAACATGTCAAAAATGTAGGAGTCCCTACCGGGGAGGTCGCTCTAGCTACTGGTAGCACCGAGAGGATTGACAGAGTCGAGGGGGTTAGCTCTAAGGCCATTGAGAAGGGTGAAAACGAGGATGTCGTGAAGAAGCCCTGGAGAATTTTTTTTTCTTTTTTCTTGTCATTTGTCTGTTCCCCTATTGAGGAATGAAACGATATAATTTCTTTCTATTTTCCTGGGATGTTCATTTTTTTCCTTTCTTCGCAACCGTTATTCTGCTTGTTTCATCAGTTACTATTAATTAACTTCATTCGCTATTTTTGTCATGAATTTTCTGGTCCTTTTAAGGTCCGGCCTGTATTTGTACTGGATGTTGGGGCCAGCGCCCATACTTTAGACTCAATCAGGTTCATTTTTCTCCGGTACTTATCATGGCCGGGGGTTCATTCCCTTGCCTTTTTTGAGATCATGCCTGTAATTGCACTGGCTGTTGTGGTCAGCGCTGCAACTTTAGCCTGGATCAGGATTCATTTTTCTCTAGCTCTTGTCGTGGCCTGAGATTCATTCCTTTTGCCTTTTTGATCCAGCATGTGGTTGCGCTAACTATTGGGGCCAACGCTGCAACTTTAACCTGGATCAGGCTTCATTTTTCTCCGGCGCTGGTTGTGGCCAGAGATTCGTTCCTTTTGCCTTTTTAAGATCCGGCTTGCACTTGTGCTGGCTGTTGGGGCCAGCACTATAACTTTAACCTGGATCAGGTCATTCTTCTCCTATGCAGGTTATGGCCGGAGGTTCATTGTTTAGTTTTTTTTAGATCCGGACTGCACTTGTGTTGGCTGTTGGAGCCAGCACTGCAACTTTAGCCTGGATCAGGCTTCATTTTTCTCCGGCGCTGGTTCTGGCCGGAGGTTTATTTCTTTTGCCTCTTTGAATTCGGCCTGCACTTGTGCTGGAAGTTGAGGCCAGTGCTGAAACTTTAGCCTGGATCAGGCTATATTTTTCTCTGGCGCTGGTTTTGGCCGGAGGTTCATTTCTTTTGCCTTTTTGAGATCAGCATGCACTTGCGGTGGCTATTGGGGCCAGCACTGCAACTTTAGCCTGGATCAGGCTTCATTTTTCTCCGGCGCTGGTTATGACTGGGGGTTCATTTCTTTTACCTTTTTGAGATCCGGCATTCACTTGCGCTGGCTGTTGGGGCCAGCGCTGCAACTTTATCCTGGATCAAGTTTCATTTTTCTCTGGCGCTGGTTGTGGTCGGAGTTTCGTTTATGTCCCTGCATTTGTCATTCCTAAATAAACAGGCGATATACAAAAAGGAACGGGAGCACAGGTTGGGATTTCCTTAGGATCATACCCTTTTATGGGCTTTCCATAGGTTTGATCCTTTCAGGAACCTGTCTCACCTGCCCATCCTATCAAACTATTTGACAGGAGGTATTATGCATACATAAATCTACGATCACTTAAGAATAGTACTTTCTCAGGTTAGCTATATTCTAGGTTCGGGGGATTGGGCTCGCGTCCATCGTCCCCATTTTGTATGCTCCTTTCCCCAACACCTCTGTAGCCTTTTATAGGCCATCCCATTCTGCATCCAACTTTTTCTGAACCTTGGCTCGACTTGCTTCATTCTTTCTTAGCACTAAGTCCCACACTTTCAAGGATCTTATCCACACCTTGCTATTATAATGTTGTTCCATCCAGGACTTGTATGCCGCTTCTTTCAGTGCCACTTTCTCCCTTAGCTCATCCAGCTTATCCAAGTTTTCCCTGATAGCTTCTTCATTCTCTTCCTGACTCATTGGTTCAGATACTCTCCTGCTGGGCACCGCTATTTCTATAGGAATGATTGCCTCGGTCCCAAAACACAGCCTGTACGGCGATTCTTCTGTGGCAGTCCTTAGTGTAGTCCTGTATGCCCACAACACACTCACTAATTCTTCTTCCCATTATCATTTGGCTTCTCCTAACCTCCTTTTCAATCCCTGAATTATTGTCCTGATTGTCACCTCTGTTTTCCCGTTTGCCTGCGGGTGAGCTACAGAGGTGAACTGTTGCCTTATGTTCTGACCCGCACACCACGATCTGAAAAGTGCATAGGCGAATTGCTTTCCGTTGTCACTCAATATCACTTGTGGGATGCCAAATCTGCACACTATGTTTTTCCCGAAAAAGGTTATGATTCTTTTACCAGTTATGCTTGCTACAACCTCTGCCTCCACCCATTCCGTTAAGTTGTCTATCGCTACTAACAGAAACTTCTTTCTTCCCACTACTTCTGGGAACTGCCCTGCAATGTCGATCCCCCATTTTGCAAAAATCCAGTGTGATCTTATGTTGGTCATTCACTCTGCCGGAATCCTCTGCACCATCGCGTGGTCTTGACACCTGTGACATTCTTTGGCCATTTTTTCTGAATCAGCTCTCATGGTTGGCCAGTAGTATCATGCCCTTACTGCTTGCGGCGCCATCGTCCTTGCTCCTTGATGACTGGAACAACTTCCTTCATGAATCTCCCTGAGGATTGTTTCTGCCATCTCGGGTCCTGCACATCGGAGCCATAGTTCAGTGTAACCTCTCTTATACAGCAGCCCGCTTCTTACAGCGTACGGTAGATCTTTTATTTTTATCATTCTTTCCTCTT
>JAULKM010095014.1:0-11110 GCA_032355605.1 Rubia tinctorum
AATATGGCACTAAACATGACACTAAATATGGCACTAAATATGGCAATATTGTTGGTTTACATTATTTACGGTTAACAGGATCAAACTACCAAAGCTTCCCTTGCATCTATAGGGGCCAAAAAGCTTGGGTAAGATTGGTAGTGCCTTGGGTAAACCCATTGTTACCGATGAATGTACTGCTGGAAAACTGAGAATTTATATGCCGGAATTTTAGTTGAAGTGGATATAACACAGAGGGCGCCTGAGGAGATTACTATCAAGGATATAGATGGAGGAAAAATTCAGCAGAAGGTGGAGCTGAAATGGGAACCGGCGTTTTGTGATAAATGCATAATTGGAGGCCACAAATGCAGAGAGAATGTGGTAAAACCAAAAACTGTTCAGAAATGGATAGTAAAGGAAAAAGTAGATCTGGGGAATGTAGATGAAACTGGTACTGATCAGGGTAAGACAGAGAACAAATTGAGGTTGATTGGGGATAAGAATGAAAGATCTGGAGGTGAAAATTCAGGAGAGAGATTGGAAAAAGCAGGCCAGGTGGAGAGACTGAATGGGGTGTGATAAGGGCTAGAAGCAGAGGAAACAGAAAATCTTAGAAAAAGGGGGAACAAGTGAAGAACAAGAGAAAACATGGGAGGATGATATTGATCTGCAGGTTTGGAACGGCCAAGCCGATGGATAAGATCATGTTCCATGACAATATCATGGAATGTGACGGGGATTAATAAAACAGCAAAGAAGAGAGAGATTGGCTCCCGTCTTAGAGGTATAAAACTTGATGTTTCCGTATTAATAGAAACCAGAGCGAAAAAAGAGAGAGTGGAGGTAGTAAGCAGGAAGATTGGAGATAAATGGAGGCATGAGGACAACTGTGATGATCACCATAATGGTATAATATGGATATTGTGGGATCTGGGTGAAGTAGAAGTTAAAATGAGAAGCAATACATACCAAATGATCCACTGTGATGTATACACAACTGATGAGAGGTTTTTGTATAGCCTTACTGTGGTATATGCTGCAAATCAGTTAAACAATGGAAAGGTACTGTGGAAACAACTGGAGGATTTAAAGGAAAAATGACGTGGTTAATGCAGCAAAGAAGTTCTTTGATAAATGAAGGATGTACATGGCGGTGAACAGTAATAGTGTTACTCTAATACCAAAGAATTCTGAAGCCGAGAGAGTAAAAGATTGTGGACCTATTTCATGTTGTACGACGATATACAAGATCATTTCGAAAATATTAACAAAAAGGCTGAATGGAGTTACAGGGGAAATTGTGAATGAAAGTCAAGCAGCACTTGTCCCTGAAAGAAATATTCATGATCACGTTCTAATTGTGTATGAACTGATCAGAGTCTACACAAGGAGGAGTGGAGGATCAAAATGTATGCTGCAAAAACCTTATGATATGATGGACTGGAAGGCAATGGAAAGTATGTTGAAAGAGTTGGGCATTGTGGGGAAGTTTGTGGAGTGGATAATGATCTGCGTGACAACAGTATCTTACAAGGTATGTAGTGAATGGGGAGGCTTCTGAATTTATCAATGCACAACGGGGCATAAGACAAGGGGATCTTGTACCTCCCCTACTGTTTGTGCTAATTATGGAATATCTGAATAGATGCTTACAAGAACTGAGACAAAATGATAAATTTCAGTACCATGAGAAGTATGGAAAGGTCAAGATTATTAATCTTAGCTTTGCGGATGACTTGCTTTTATTTTTGAAGGGCGATGTTGCAACTGTTAGAGTAAAGATGGAAGCTTTAAACAAATTCGTGAGGTCTACAAGACTATCAGTAAACCCTGGTAAATGTAGAGTCTTCTGTTGGTATGCCTTGAATACGTATTAGCCGCTTCGACAGGTTGGTACAGGGGTCTCGCTGTCCGGTCAGCGAGTCGGGGATCCAGGCCGCCCCCGACCCGACGGTATAGCATGTCCTCTGTTTAGGCTATTATTGGTATTTTGTCTTCTGTTTCGGTTTGGGCCAAAATGTTTTTGGGCCCAAAGTCATTAGGGTTTACGATGGAGAGGACTATATATAGTGTCTCGTCCTTATATTGTAACTCTAAGAGATAGGATTGGTAGAGAGTAGGAAATCTGTAATCTGACATTTTCTCTCTAGTGGAATTCGATCTTGGTCGGCCGTGGATGTAGCCAAATTGGTAAACCACGTAAATTCTGGTGTTTTGTCTTTTACTTTTATTTTCTTCGCTTGTTCTTTCTCGGTATTCCACACAACATTCATCAATGTTGGGAAACTCCTATTATTCAGCTTTCCCAAAGGCCTTACCATCTCCGTTAAAAGATTTTCAAAATCCTCCCTTGATTCCACCTAGCTCCATACTGATTTAACAGTCCCCATGAACTATGGTGATGCTTACCACGTATTATAGTAGTTAAAATTCCTCACTTCCCCGCATTTCTCTTTCTGCTAATTCAGAACAATAGGATGATGATTTGAGAGATTATCAGGCTTCACCTCACATTTGCTCCAAATTACTGATCCATTCTTAATTAACTATCTCCCTATCAATATTTCTTTGAATTAACTCTTCTGCTTATCTCCTATTATACCAGGTGCATTTTAGAATTATAGCTCCAGTAACTGTAATTTTACCACCTCCTGAAAATCTATGATATGTTTTTCCTCTACATCATTTCCACCCAACCCTGTCTCCCAACTCCAAAGGTGAGTTGAAATATCCAATAATTATCTAGGGGTTATCATCCTTGCTTCCTTGCCCTTTAATGTACTCCCACATAGTTTTTCTTTCCTCTATGGTGTTGTGCTCATCTACCACTTTCAAATATAACATTAAACTCATGTTCTTAATTTCTTCCTCCAGATCCATCCACTAATCACCAACATTCATTAAATTCACACTATAAAAATCATGTCTCGATTGTAACCAGATCTTCCCACTAGCAATATAGCCATTAGTAATTAACTCCCAACCTAGACCAATCATGTCCCATATATTTTTGTTGATTTTATTTCTTTACTTTAGTTTCCAACAACCCCGAGCACCCTATATGGCTTAGCAAACAAAAGTTTTTAATCCTCATATGCTTTTACACTTATTTAGCCCACGCACATTCCAGCAAGAAAGTTTATTATGCATCAGGTGGATCAGTTAGAAGAGTGTATACATTGCCTTTACTCCCTGAGCTTCATAAGCATTCTTGCATTTTCTCCTCCCCTTTTGCCGCTTTCATTCCTTTTTCCACCATTTTAAATCCATCCTCCTTCAGTTTTCCTTCCATCTGCAGGTCTATCTTATCTTTCTTCTTTTTCTGAGCCGTTTCTTCTTTAATTTTTACACCTATTGGAAAATATATTGATCCGCACTCCGCAGAATCCTTAATAACAGCGACTTTTTCATGGGAGAGCAGTTACTAACCCGCGGAGAGCTGGGAGATCAAAGATAGAATTTATAATGTTGCTCCTGTGCTCACTACCAACTACTAGAGAGTAGCTAGTGGCAAGTCCGAATTCGTCCATAGAGATGATAGAATTCCAAAGTTAGCTACACACACTCACAATCGGGAATGTCGGGAATAGCTAGTGCTACAAACATGGAGCTGTGGGGAGGGGGTTTCTACAAACTACTAATCATGCAAAATAAGAGAATAAACTATATTAATCTAGCTTTGGGGATATTTGAGTAACATGACTGGTAAATAACTTTGATCTTATATTCTATCGCATATAAGATATATAAACCTGTCTCATGTCTAGTCACATAGTGTGGGTGATAGTCGGTACTTCCAATGTCTGTTAGAAAGGTACCTAAGCCTATTTTAATCCTATCAACACCGCTTCCATAATTAGGGAAGGTACGTCGATCACTTGGATACTGCAGTTACTTTCCCCATAAATCTCACTCCTAATGCTAACGTGCCCCCGCGTAAAGGATGAAGTGCCTAAGTAGTCGCATTGCGGGCATTACGATCATTCGGTATGAGAGTAAGGAAATATATCCCAGACATTCCAATATGGACGATTCTCCCTAGGCCTGTAGAGGCAAAGGAATCAGCGTCTCACGATGGCTCTAGGGTTGAAACGATAATGGTCGTTTCACGACAACCCTAGTTGCTATACACTATCACGCTTTTTTCTATCGGGGTACACCGAGGGTGTCTCACACCCCCACTATGATCAAATCAAGCTAGGCTATAATGATAGAACGGTACTCTCGATCGTATATGCATGCACACACAAAATCGGTACTCACAAACCTATAATATGCCAAACTCTACACTCCCAAGGAGCAATCAAGACTAGCACGATAACATATCACATATAAACTATGGTGCATCATAGATTACATAGCATGCATCATACAAGCATGTAAACCTCAAATCAAACATGAATATTCATACACGTAAAAGATAAAAGGATCTAGAATCTCACAAAACCATTACCTAGTCATGAATACAAATAAAATCCCTTAATAATTACACTAGTCCATGGACATTGAATCCAATTCAAGCATTGGGTTCGATGCCATAGGCATAAACTAAGAAATAATAAAATAAGAGAGAAGGGTTAGTCTCTTCCTCTATCTACCTACTCTTAGTACTAGGGAAATGAAATTACAATTATGAAGGTTCTTTAAATAAAAGAAGGGAAAGGGGGAAGAACTCTAGAGAGCGAATTCTCCTCTTCCTTCCTACCTACCACAAAATTTAGACCTACATTATGCCTACTTGTTAAACCCTAGGAGATTAAAAACTCATTATATAGAAGGAGATAAATGGCTCTCTAAAGGCCAAAGTTTGGAAGAAACCCTAGTTAAACCCTAAGGTCATCTCTCCTGAAACCCTAAGGCTCCCACTAATGCCAAGTATCCAACATTGCATCCCTATCTTCTATATTTTTTTAAAAAAAATTCACCATTAATACATAAGAATTCAGGAGCCATACTTTTGTTATATTCTTCTCGCAAATCTGAAAGAAAAGGCCATCCATTACTTAGAAAGGTGGGTTGCTTCCTAGCACTCCGCATATAATAGTTGTTTCCTACTGGTTCAAGCTCTCCTGCACATCTTCCATAGTGATTTCTCTCATTGTAAGTCCTTCGCTTTCAACTGGTTTGTAGTATTGTACTCCCCCTGATCCTGCTTTCAGAATTGAGCTCCACGATTTAATCTCTTTCATACTCTCTTCTTCTTCCTGTATACTCCAATACATATCCTCCTAAGCTTCAAGATGATCCCATCTGGGATATTTCTTTCTTCCTTGTTACCTTATCCATTCCCTATTGTACATCAATTTCCCCCCTAGTCATCTCTAATTCCATTTGTTCTTGGAATTGTTTTGAAGATTCTCTTTCACTACTCTTTGTTCCATGAAAAATGACATATTTACTATTTCATGGTGTTCAATAAATATTATTTACTGTCAATATCTCTACCTACATAAATAATTCTGCATAAAAAATTAATATTTTGAAAATAGATGTTAATATGAAAGCAAAGTTTTGGGAAAGACCGTCTTTCCATAGGCAGTGGAAAGACAGGGTTAAAGTAGAATTATAGAAAAGTAAAAGATCTTAGTTGCAATATTAAAATTTTATTATGCAACGTGCAACAGTTGTGAGTTTATGACCCGATTAATATAACTCAAAAAATGTATCTTAATTTCTTCTAATTTATAATTTAAACCCTTGGTCTATCTATAATTTATGGAAACACAATCTTTCAAGAGACGGACTATAATATGAATCTAACATCATCTCATAATATTTTTATTTTTATTTTTATTGAGGATTAAATTTAATTTGAAAGAAATAAACATGTCCTTTTCCATGGAATGACGCAGTATGTTTTTTTATTACTCCATCTGTTTCTCTATTATTGACACACTTTCTTTTTTGGGTTGTTTCTTTTATATTGGCACACTTTTCATTTTTGGTAATATTTCTTCAATTTCATCCACTTATTCTGCTGTTTATATTATACATTCAATTTCATTCACTCATTTTCTTTGATTAAATCCAAGTATCTAAATTTGTGGTGCAATCATAAAGAAAACGCTGAGAAAACGCTGGAATACGTTAAGGGAAAAATAGTGTACTGACCCACACTTTTGCTTCATTTGTTGGAATTCTAGTACCTGTCCGTTGGTCATCCACCTTACTACAAAGGTCTGGACTATATTTACGAGGACAGGGGAGAGGTACGAAATTCATTATTATTTGCTAAACCTGTCTTGTTGACATTATACGTAAGTACATGCTCGTTTATATGTTTCGCGATTATATCATTGAAGTTTATATTGTCAAATGTTAATGCTCTATCTTTTTTTAAAAATCTTCTCACATTAATTTGTAATTAAAATTTTATAAATTTTATCGTTAATATCTTTAAATATATAAGTAAAATATATATAAATTAAATTACTTGATATTGTTGTTATTTATATGTCAATTAATTTATATGATATAAATAACACTCTTTGAACTCTAAAAAATGAAGTTGGGAGTTTAAGGGGTGGAGGGAGTATGTAAGGAAAACAAAAAGATGCCTTTCACTACAATTTCGCACATTAATACTATTTCTTTTCAATTTAGCTGCATTTCAGTTTATTTAATTTTATTTTAATTAAAAAATTATGTAATAAAAGTTTATTATTATTATCAAATATAATGAACTCTAATTTATTTCAATTAAGTTCAAATCAAGCGGCATTAAACCCATCAAATCATGAGTAATGATATTCTTTTCCATAAAATCATGGCTTCTTATTATTGTATAGGAGGATGATAATTATTAATATTATTATAGACATTTTACTTCCAGACGAATTAACTATAACTGAGCTCTCAATAATAAAAGTGGTACTTTTATATTAGTATAATTTTAAAATTTAAACCGTCATTGATTGGATGTTTAGAAAGCCAATACATTGTACTTCTGCAAGATTGGCCAAATAACTTATGTTTAAGTGTTCTTTATATCAAGTGATGATCTCATTTACTCCCTCTTTCCAAGTTGAATTTTCACCCTCATCATTATCATATTGTTCAAGAAATATGTTTGACTGTTAATATCTTTACCTACGTAAAATAACGGTAAATAAAAAGTTGATATTAAGAAACTAATTGTTACGACGAATTAAACAATATCATATACGATAATATTTTTGTTCATATAATTATTCAAATATGTGGTCAAACTTTAAAAGAGAATAGTGTAAAAAAAAAGTAAAAGTGCAAATTCAACTGGGACATTAAGAGTACATAAATGCATTGTCTAATTATTAGACTTCAAGTCAAAGGTCTAAGAAAATGGGCAGTTGTGGTTTCTTAACTGTACGAAACCACTCAGAAACTGTACGAGCCCACAATAGTGGTCTCTTGTGTGTTTCTTATTAAAAACTACCCCTAAGACCATGTGCAGTGGTAAAACCACTCTCAAACCACTCTTGTGGTTTCAGTTAATTAAATAATCAATCTCTCATCCACCTCATCAATTCAAACCACAACTAAAACACCCCCATTTTTTCCACAATACTAGAAACCACTTCATGGACCCCACTTGATTCTCTCTATCCTACCCATTAATTCTACCTTTAATAATTAATTTAAATACATTTGTTTACTTAAATAAATTGAAAAGTACAATTTAATAATACACCTATAATTATTGAATTGGATTTTATTTTTTCAAATTTTATTTCTAAAATTAATTTTAATTTTTAAAATTTATTTTATGAACCATAATTAAACAAAAATAACATATATATTTTTGAAAAGAATGTAATTTTGATTTTTTAAAAAGATTCAATTTTTAATTTAAAATTTTAACAAAAATTAGAATTTTTTAAGAAAATTTTCAAATTTTCTATAAAAAAAATTTCAAAAATTTTCCAAAAAATCAGATTTTAAATTTAAAAGCTGGGAGCAGATTAAAAAGAAAGAACGAAATGGGACGGAAGGCCACGTGATTCTCTGACTTCGTCAGAAATGGGACGGTTCCCATTTTGGAGCCTGGTCCCGCGGGTTGGCTTGGTCCAACCCGCATTCAGCCCCCCACTGTGGGAATAAATTGTCCATATTCGATCACAATTTTTAATTTAACTCACTATAAACTTCCACTGTACATGTTCTTAGTGCTACTACTCGTTTTGATTTATATACTTAGTAATATTTCATACTCCCTCTGTCTCATCTTAAATTTCATAACAACTATTATTACACTGTTTAAAAAATATATATGACCGTGATATATTTAATTACATATAATAACGACAAATAAAAAATTAATATTTAAAAACTACTTGTTGCGACAAATTCAACTATATCACATACGATAATATTGTTATACATATATCTATTCAAATATGCGGTCAAACTTTGATAGAGAATAGTATCCAAAAAACAAGTGAGCAATTTAAGATGGATGGAGTGAGTACTCCATTTGTTTGCGGCACTATTTTCTTTTTTGGTTGTTTTTGTGAATTTGACACACTTTCTTTTTATGTCAAAATTCCTTCAATTGCATTCACTTATTCTACTTTTTCCTTTCCGAATTTAATTTATCTATTCATTTCATTCACCTAAATCCAACCATCTAAAACTATGGTGTCACATCAAACTAAACGAAGGTAGTATTCCATCTTGTCCTCTAATAATGACTCCATTATCATTTTTGAAATGGTCATTTTATTTTGCCTCCTTTCATTTTTATTAAATTCTAAAATATTTTTATCAATTCAATTTAATTTTAACTCTTCCAATACTTCACATTGTTTTATTGGATGTGACACACTTTCACCACTCATTTCAAATTTTAAAAATTCTTGTGACATTTTAAAAGGAGCCATGAATAGAGAACTGGTGGAAGTAATTGGTATCATATCCCCACCTCGAGACAATGCCTCTTTTGTCCGTGAGTTCCCTTGAGTAGGGGTGTTCATGAATCGGTCCGCATCGATACAGTGGATCGAACTAGACTGGAATACAAAGACCGTGATAGAATATATAGAATTTTGGTCCATTCTCCAGCTCAAAATATTTTGAGATCAAAGGTTCCGATCCGGTCCGATCCAAAACCGGATATTTTCATTCCGGACCGGATGGATCGGTAACTTACACTTATAATTTTTTTATGTATTTATATTTTAACTTTATGTACTAGTTCAAATTTATTTTCGTTGGGTAGTATTTTCTATATTTTGAGGAAATATTTTTCTAAAAACTTCTAGTTTACTATCTTTTAAAATCAAATACTTAATTTTAAAAAAAATCAGCACCAATTTTTTTATAAAAAAAGAATAAAATTTACTAAACCCGGTCCAACCGGTCCGTACCGGTCCAAAATCAGAATAATTCTTATTCGGTTGTGGTCCTAAATAATCACTAACTGGTCCGGTCCTCGGTCCAAACTTTTTTATAATTCCGGCCCGACATTGAACCGACGAACACCCTTACCTTCGAGACACTAGAAAAAAATAGACTTTAACCAAAAATTTCTTGCTTCATTACTTGAAAAAGAACTTTAAAAAGAATTAGTTCTTTTACAGTGGTTATACTAAAAAATAAATTTAAAAGTGAATCTTAAACTAATTCTTAATGATTAGTTTTAAAATTTATTTTATCATTTTGATTATTTAAAATTAATGAAAAGTCCAAACCTATATTATCTCTATACCATAAATAGGGGAAACCAGGGGCAAACGGTAGTTTTCAACAAATTTCATCGTCAACAGAACCAAACTGTTTTCTTTTGTCTCATTCTTTCTTCATTTTCCTTGCTGACTTTCCCACCAAGTGTCACATTTTACCTTCTCAGTTTTCTAGTACGTGTCACCCTACATGTGATGCTTCTCTTCAAGCTCTGCACATGGATTGCATTACCGAATGCTTATTTTTTTCATACAAAAGCTGAAGCTTTTATACCACAATATACCCATTCTCTGAGCATACAATGTCGCAAGGTAATGGCATTGATGTCATCCTTCAATTTCATACTTTTTCAGTTGTTATTATTGCTCGAATATCTTAATTTTAGATGATTAGTAGTTATTTCTGATTTACAATTTCCCGATGATTCTATTATTGTTTTTTATTTGTACTTTTGATTTCCTATGGTTTAATTTTAATCATGTGCGCAAAGTGTTCGATCGAATGTCTAAGCTAATTTGCTAATTGTTTTCTCCTTTTCCCACTCTTAGATTGGACATAGAGATACAAGTAAACAAGATTTGTAAGTTGTTCTCAATTTTTTGTGCTTCATTTTTTTACATGCAGTGAAGCTTGGTTGCCAAATCCAGTGAATTAGTTTAGGGATCATTGGATTTCCTCATGTTTAAATTATTCCTATATGCTTATTATGTATCATGCAACTTTTACATGCAGTGTGCATTGGTTGACAAATAGAGTGAATTAGTGCAGCAATGTTAGGATGTGATATCATCAAGATATTGCAGAATGCTACATCCCTTTTTCATGCAAGGGTGCATTAACAATCACCAGTAGAACTTAGCAGTTAGGAGTCAAATTCATTATTCATGTTGCATGTGTCATTTACAAATTCAAATTCAAATTCAAAGTTATTCATGTATAATTAATATTGCCTCTTAGTTTGTTGTTGCTCTAATTTAGATTGATCAACACGATCTCTATTTAGAGGAATTGACTGTGAGAGAAACAATAGCCTTTTCAGCTAGGTGTCAATGAGTTGGCACTAACTATGGTGAGAATATTGTCCATCACACACAAATAAGTGATCGTTATCCAAGATTATATTGGGTCTAACATCTACATCTTTACTTGGAAATCGGTAGAACTAATTACTGAACTGTTGAGGGGAGAAAAGGAATAAGATATTCTTCCCTACCCCAATGTGTTCGTGAAGGTCAACTTGTCTTCAAGATTTTTGCATAGTTTCTTCAATATCTTATGTGTCCCTGACATAATGGATTTGATGATGCAGTCACTTCCTTGGAAGAGTAAAAGTTCCATGCCTAGAGTGTTGAATTAATGATGAGACGTCAAATGCATGTATTTTCTGAAAAATTTAACATCTCTTTTGTTATATTTTTGTTGGAAGATTGCTAGATTTAGGTAGGATTACATTATAAGGGGTTTAGAT